>PQXK01000045.1:0-188008 GCA_004786245.1 Botrytis hyacinthi | reverse complement strand
CCCCCCCCCTGCCTTTCCTTCACCCCGAAGACCCACCTGCCCCCCTCAAACTCTCCTCAATAGCCTGTTTCAATGCCTCCTCATCCGCTCTACTATTCTCTATCTCTCTTCTCTTCTTCTCTTCTACTGCTTTCTCGTCTTCTTTCCTCTCTTTTTCCTCTCTTTCCTTCCTATGTTCTTCCTCTTGTAAACTCTGTTTCTTGATATATTCCAATACAATTTCTTCTTCCGTCATACCGCCAGCTCCTCCTCCACTCTTTTCAGTTTCTTTTCCTTTAGAAGCGAGAGATTTCTCATGCTCTTCTCTCGATTCCCTCAATACCCTCTTTAAATCCTCATCATCTTCACTCTCTTCACTTCTCATTTCTATAGATCCACTTCCACTCGCCCCTTTATTATCATAACTACCCCCACCCCTCTCCCTCGCACCATCAATCGTATATGCCCTCAAACTCTCCTGAATCACCCTCGCAAGCTGCTCATCATGTTCTCTATCATCCTCCTCTCCATTACCCCTACTGCCCTGCTCCTGACTAGCCACAACACTAGCTCTAATCGCACGGTCCATGACCTCCTGATCGCTCAACCCTGCTCTCTGACCACCTTGCAGTTCCGCAACACTAGCTCTTATAGCCCGCTCAATCATAAGATCTTCTTCTATATTACCACGTGAAGTAGCGGCTACTGACGCTTGAATTGCCTCCTCGAAGTCAGATTGAACATGATCAGTATTTCCGGTTGGTGGGTTCACATTAATGACTGGAGAATCTTGAATCTCATCAGATGAGTGAGTATGAGCTGTTGTTCTTCGACAAAGTCCAATCGGGCAATGTGAATGTAGACCATGACCTCCTTGCCTGCTTTCTTCTTCACGCTTGGCTTTTCGCTCCTCGTGTAGTTTTTTCCTTTCATCAAAAGTGAGATGTCGTGTCTGTAAGAAGCCTTTTGGTGAAAGGTGACCAGTGCCTTGACCATCAGGGCCTTCATCTTGAATTTTCTGCTTGGCATTCTGGTACTCCCGTTTATGCTCCGTCCAACGCTGAATGATATCCAGACGTTCTTCTCTGCTACATTTCTGAGCATCTTCGAAACCTTGAGCTGTTCTAGCTGCGATGATATAATTGAGTACGCTTGAGCCGAAAAGTTTCCTCACTTCTTTATGGATACCCATGAATGTGTAACCAGGAAGTCCCCATATAGCTTAATAATATTAGCAATGCATGTGATGATTTGGCAGGTTTCGACTTACCAGCTCCCGGTTTGAGAACCACTCCTGCAATACCTTTTCCGATACCTTTAATGAGTCCAGCAGCACCTTCCTTCTCCGCACCACGTAAAGGTTGTGTAACAAGACCAGTGATCCCATCAAACATTCCATAACCAAATTCCCTTCCAGCTGCCTTTAATCCGCTTTGGAAGTCCGTCACCTTTTCTTGTGGCCTGACCGTATCATCGCCATACAATTTAGGTGCATTATGAAATCCACGCGCCAAACCCAGCGTGAAATCCATGGGCGACTTCAACCCCGCACCAACTATACGCGAGATGCCTTTTCCTGCTCCTACAGCATTTTCAATCGTCAACTTGGAAGGGTCAAATTCCTTGGGTGTCTCGGAACCCGAATCATTGCGCGAATGACGGGATTCTATGTTATCCTTCAACACTTGGCGCAACGAATTTGTATGCTTGATACCAGGACTCGCTATGTGCGACATTGAACTCTGGGTACTTGGTGTTGAAGGAGTATCGATATCATTCGAGGATCGCTGACTGCTTTCGAAAGAAGTTTTCACTGACGAATCTGATGCTTGCAGCAGACTAGCGTCAACCGAACTAAGCGATCTTTCGTCTAATAGCAAATGATCCTGAGACCGACCCTGCATAGAAGATTTCGGTGTAGCAGAAGCACTTGATGGTTCTTTAGCAGCAGCATGAGCTTCCTTCTCTCGCTTCACTTTCCTGAAGATTTCGATAGGGAAATCTGCTACACCCATGCTGAGACTTGCAATGGTTCCTAAAAGTGCAGTTGCCCCTCCAGATATTGGATCCCATGGACCATCATCAGTTTCATATTCTTTTGGACGATATCTAATTTTGTCAGCCACCATTTGAATAATAGCATATGCAAAACAACTTACAATTTCAAATCCGCAAAACTGATAAGATTCTCACTAGCAAGAACATTCGCGGCCAAAGCACTAAGCCTTGTTTGAGTACGCTTGACTCTCCAGACCGCTACTCTATGTGGTGCCAATGAGCATCTCATGTTATCAACATCTAGATGATCGTGAAAGCTTTTCCCACCCTCTTCAGTACCCTTCTCCTCTTTAATCCTAGCCCCTAACTCTTGTGCCTTTGCCAAAGTTTCAGGCTTGAGAGCATCAGTAATAGCTGCAGCAAGTTTTTCGGCAGTGAGTTGCTTGTACGGAATGGGTAATGGACCCGCTCCAGCTCTGGCGGTCATTGCACCCCAGAATGGCTGATCGCCGAAAAATGGTACGACAACAGTAGGTTTGCCTGTAGCAATACCGGCAGCAGTGGTTCCGGCACCTCCATGATGAACAACGCAAGACACATGTTGAAAAAGCCAATCGTGAGGAACATTACCCAACATGAAAACTCCCTCGGGTACGTCAAGCGCATCACCACCGAGACCTCCCCATCCCTTAGATACTAGAGCCCGAACACCAGTTTTCTTGACAGCTTCAAAAATTAGGGTTGTCATCGCATTAGGATCATCAACGACAATCGAACCAAATCCAATGTAAACAGGTGGCGGGCCATCAGCAAGAAAAGCCGCCAGATCTGGCTCGGGAGTATAAGAGGACGCCAGAGAGAGGAAATAAAATCCAGATATTGAGATGTGCTTTCCCCAATCTTTTGGCTTCGGAATAAGTGCCGGTGACCAGCAGTATGTGTATGGAACACGAAGGCGACTCAACATTCCAGGTGCCCAAATTAAACTAATGGGATCAAGTCCAAGAGCCCTTTCTCTAAATCGATTGATAACATCTCCAAGTCCTTGCCATGTCATCATTTCAACAAGGGCATAAGATATGAAATTAGTCATATTCACGTCTGCATTAGAGGATTGAATGTTCGCTAAAGGATGAGGAAAGGACTGAGTAGGTGACCAGGGCATTCTGTGTACAAGTAAGCAAAAGTCTATTAGCATAGAGTGGGAGAGATACGCACGTGAACATCATGTGCAGTGGTATTCCTAATTTCTCCGCAACATGTATATGTGCAAAACTTGGAGGATTAGCAATAATCGCATCCGCAACGAATGGTCTATCCGACGGATTAGTATCCATATTGATACCCGATTCGAGGCCCAACGATAATTGCGATCCGGATTTATTAGGAGCTGGGCCTAGTCCATCTCCAGCTTCAATACACGATCTCCAACAACCCAGGACAATCTCCTCCATACCCTTTCTTCTTTTGCCCACATCGCCGCTTTTCAGGGACTCGATACCTGGCATGAGACCTGGGTTCTTTACCATAAATGCCATCAACTCAGAAGGATCACCACCAATGCTGAAAAACTCCAATCCATTTTCCTCCACGAAACCTTTGAATGTTGGATGTGTTGCTAGACGAACACGATGTCCGTAGGTAGATTTTAGAGTTTTACCTAGCGCAACGAATGGTTGCACATCTCCTCGAGAACCAACGACATGTATGACAACATTGAGTTGAGGTGGAGGTGTCTGACCTGGTAATCCTCCTAGCGCAGGTGGTATGTATCCAGGAGGGAGGGGATGTGCATCCTCTTGTGCATTAAGTAAAAGCTGATTTCGAAGAGCGGGTATGAGAAGATCGGATAATTTGCGAGTTTTCTGGTTGATATTTATATTGATTCGACCATCATCAGAGACCTTCGCCTGGGTATCAAACCCGTCTTGACTGAGTTCTATTTCATTATGCTTGTTTCCATATGCAGGTGGAGGTTCTGTTGTCTCGTAATGAGACTCTGTATCTGGGATGCCTAAATACGAAGGACGATGTGCACTGTACAAACGAGCAATTAGTAGACGTCCAGATCCGAGGGATGAATGCATACGAACGACGATGAAGGAGGCGCATTCGTGGAGGCGCCCGCGACACCTTCTTGATGTCTAGAATGTCTTCTTTCATGCTGTGATTGACCATTATCCTCAATATTGCCATTAATTGCAGCTTCAGCTTGCGCGATCAGAGCAGAAGGTACAGCTCCATCTGCAGGCTGATTCGAATCAGTGGTCATCTCGATAAGCTTCCTACGCTGATCACAGCGTGGAGTATGAGATGCGGAGTGATACAGCTATCATAAAGATGTCAAATGTGTGCAAAGATCAGGTATTGGGAGTCATGAGTATAGTTCTAGAATACTTTCTTGTTGTATGCATGCGGAAGCTTAATTCTCAGTCTAGACGAGGCTGTGACAGATACATACCCCGCGGAGTAGCGATGACGATGGAGGTGGCAAGGTTATAAAAGCAAGGAACCCCACAATATGTCTATCCCAATGAGTTGGTTACATACAATACCTCTGGACAGAAGAAAGGGATACTTCTCCATTGTATAGCCTACCTTAAGTACTTGTAGTCTTTACTAGATCACAAGATAGAATCAAGCATTCGATACATGATGTTCCGGAGCATCTATGGACGCTCAAGCCTTTTAGAGGCTTTCCCTACCTAGGTACTTCTGGATCACATGTTGAGTTTATACTTGGAAACTATTAAACCCACCAATAGACCCAATCATCGCCTCATTTAGTAGACCGTTAGCAAGCATCCAATATCATCAGCACTTGCACTGGAAAGCAAAAGGATCCTGGTGTTTTGTTGCTAATTTCTGGACATTGTGCGCAGGTGGAGCTACGAGGTGTGGCTTTTGAGCTTTCGTGGCGGTGTTCAAAACTGTCTTCGAATATCTGTGGCTGTAAACAGCCATATTTCGGTCTGAAGACCTCCAGAAAAACTCAAGGATCACCAATTACTGCCAAAGCACAGAACATCGTACGTACAGTGACGAGTTTTGAATCACTTAGAATGATTGTCATTTATCTGCGTTAAATCTCCTCCATTACAACATAACCACAATATCCACAATCCATAGAATCACAAGCGGATCATAGAGCCCGAAAGTAAATATTCATCAATTCTTTTGATCCCCTGAAAGATTGCTTATAATACAAGAGCACCTTAAATGCTCCACTCCACATCACCCAGCGTAAGAATTCCCAAGCACCATTTTGACGCTTCTCCAGCCAAAGTCCCTCGACCGCGCCCTCATATCCTCTGCTCCAACATTGTAAAGACCGAATTTAAGAAGAGAATTTGCGTGTAACCTTTGCGATGACTGAATGTAATGTTAGCTTGGGATTGTCACCGAGAAAGGAATAGAAATAGCTTACTGTGAAGGGCAACAACACTGAAGATGAAAACGAGGGAAAGAACCAAGACGACAACAGGGTCGACCTTCAATCCTGGAGATTCATCGGTGTAAAGTCCTATTTGGTATGTCAGTATAACTGGTTCCAGACACGAATGATCGTTATCGTCAACAATTGATAATTCCAAATCGCAGAACTCCTCAAAACCGTGGCCTGGATCAGATAGCTCGCACAATCGTGCTGGGAGAATGTGAATCGGAACCCAGGAATTGTGCGGTGTTCAGCACCCCTCACATTGAGGTCAATTGGAATCAGAAGAACGAGAAAATGCACTCGAGTAAACCCGAGCATGCGCAATGCATGAACTACAAATTATGCCCCCCCCCCCCTCGAAGCATAATCATGAGTCCAAGGAACAGATCTCTTCATTCCTTTTTATTCACCACTCCACCTGCGACTCATCCCACGAGCTCTCATTTCCTCTCTAAATCCTCACTCATCAATTCCCACACATCACTTTCTCCCACTCCTCTACTTTCCAAGATACTCTAAACAATCAATTAAAAAAACACTCACTCAACATAGTACTCGAACTTCCCCCGGCACCTGCCGCTCTGGTACTGCTCGGCCTCGCATTTGCAACCTTGTCCTTTTGATCTGCCGCCGCACGTCTTCGAATTGCTGTCTTTGGGCCTCCAGGAGGAGTTGGGCTAGAAGGTCTGCCCGATACTGCTGCTACCGGGCTGTTGACTGGGGATGCCGATCTTGGGGATGACTATTGTGATATCATTTAGTGACTGTGGTAAGAAATCTGGTGTCGCGAAAGGAGGAGTGCCATATGGCTTGGGAGAGGAAGCAATGCTGTGCGGTGGTATAGTTGAAGCGGAAGAATTGACAAGGAAACTAGTACATACCATTGTGAAGAAAGAAGTGTGATGATTTATGTGGAAAGAATTCAAAAGAAAGTTGTGAAAGCTCGAATGTCGAATTAAATTTATATGGGCAAAGTAAAAAGTCGCAATGATAAGGTAGAGCTGGTCTTTGATGAGCTGGTTCAAAATGTCAAAGGACAGATTCTAAAAGGAGCTGAATGCTTGGTGCACCAAAAAGACGCTAATTGAACCCCAGACCACCAGACATTTAGCCTCATGCCACTGATAGGACAGACGATTTATCATACATTTTAATAACTTTCATTTCATCTCATCTCATCTCATTTCACCTAGTAATCTTCTCTCCGTCGATTGACTTGAACAGAAATATCATCACTTTTTGACGTCAAAAACATGGGAATCAACAAGAAATAGCCACCCAAAAATGCATCTTAGTATTATTATTAAGTTTTTATTTACCCAGTAATTATTTACAAGAAAGGTGTAATTGGAGCGTAAGTAAAGTAGAAGGTCGTATGGAATCGTTTCATTTTTGGTATTTGATGAATGCTATCTCCAAAGCATTCACAAACGGTGGATAGAGTGTTTGATACATGAAGAGTCTGCGCCATGCGCAAAGCCCTGAGAAGTTTTAATAAAGTAGAAGAAAAAAAGAGTTGGACAAATGAAAATGTCGGATGTGCGTCTGCCCCAAGTGCCTCAGATCTTGCTGGGCAGGAAAAGAATGTGACAGGCCGATCTGTTGTTGTACGGTGTGCATCGTATGATGCTCGCTTTTTTGCTTTTCGCTCTTCCATTGAGATGATGTTATTTCTCTCATATCCCAACCACGGAGATTTCGACCCATCAATGTGATTTGATCTCTCGCTTTCTAGCAATTTTCCTCCATCACTCCCACTCGCATACCTTCCTGCACCAAGGCTGACCCAGCACGCTGGCCCATTATATAGATTAAACAGTACATTCTACAACGAAACCAAAGGTATCAACCGAAACGCCTTCCGCTATGATATCAAGCGAATTGCAAGAAGATTTTGCTCCCTCCTTAGAGCGCAACATCAAGAACTAAACTGACATCTCGGACCTGCGAGCCGGCCAAGTCCTCAAGAACTGGGATTAGATCCAAAAGCTCATTGTCGTGAGCATCTGAGAACCAACTGCTGATAGGAACAGCATGTTGCGGGTGGAAGATGTAAGAGGTGGGAGAATTGTCAATGATAATGGTTTCTCTCAAATCGCGACCGACTTGAGAAAGATCCTTTACATAATTTCCTTGATGATTGTAACAACTTTCACGGAAAAGTCTATGATGAACAACGTGATGAATGTCAAGTTGGTCGAGAAGTGGGTCACCATACTAATGATTTGTTAGTAGATATTCGTGAGGATCAACATTCCAGTCAATAATACCTTAGAAACAGAAGCTGTGAAGACCACAACCTCGTAGAGCTCGCCTACTCGCTTCATAAATTGATCAACACCAGGACGCTTGATGACGTATACATTGTGAAATTGCCCTTCAATCTCTACGGGAATGGTGAAATCTGCTTGGTGTAAGATCTAATGAACAAATTGGTTAGCATCCGAATACCGCTTCCTACTTCTGTGCTCGTGACCTACCTTAAAACTACTATGAACCAAAGTCTCGTCGAGATCAAGAACCAGACATTTTTTCCCTTTGAATCTTGGTGCAATTGGTGGTAAGAGCCATTGCTGTTTTTGCTCTATAGATTCCGTTTCCGTGACATCTTCGGTAGTTGGTATTTGAGGGACGGGTGGTGGAGGTGGAAGAGTTTGACCAGCCATTGGTTCATCTTTTGGGAGTGGTAATGGGGCCTCCTCGGTTTCAGTGGTTCCTGGATCCAAGTTTGCGATCTTCTCGTCTCCACCATCTTGCTGTCCCAGATCCGAACTTGGAGATGCAGCTCCAATTGCCGCTTCGGACTGCGCTGGAGCATCAACAGATACTGTTGGGTTTGCGGTCTCAGATAGCGTAGGCTCTGCTTCTACGACAGTGGGCAAGTCTGGCAATGGTTGATCGCGAGCGTTGCCGATTGGACGGTTCAGCTCTCCATTGGCATCCGAGGAGGAGGAGGGGGTAGCTTTGGCGGTCTCCTGAGAGCTTGTTGTGTCATGCTTCTCCTCTCCACTCTCGGCTTGAGGCGCTTGTTGTGGTTGCAGCAGATTCTCTTTCTCTACTTGTGGTACCGCAGGAACACTGGCTTGTTGTCCCATCTTGCTCGAGTCAGGTTGCTTAGCTGTTGTAGGGCGGCTTAAACTAAATTTGGAGACCTTATTGGCAGGAACAGGTGCATCCAAAGAGTTGGCGTGATCCGGAGTACCGCAACAAAGAAGAGAAAGAAAGCTCTTCTTCTTTTTTGGTTGACGAACTGAAGGGGCGTCTGGAACTGCTGGTTGCGAGGAACCTGCAGCGCCCGTAGGATTTCCCGGTGATTTTATCGACATTTTGCTGCTTGCCGCACTCCCATTCCGCCTTCGCCCAAGAAAACTACCCTTCGATTCCTTGGATCGCCCACCTATGCTCTCTCTTCCCTCGCTCGCCGTCGCTCCACTTAAACCGGTAGAAGTTGGCGAATGCTGAATTTTGTTGGAAGACGATCTCGACGGAACTTTAAGTAGGTCTTTATTCTTCTTGGGAGTTTCGGTCAACGTTTCGCTGGTTTGTGCTTGATCTGTTTCGACGTTGGTAGTCGAATTCAAACCGTTATCGGAATCTCCTGTCAAAGTGTTTTGCGTAGTTGACTGTTGTGTAGAGGAGCTGGGGGGTTGGGAAACTGCGGTGACTGTAATTAATTGTTAGCAACCTGTACGGGTATTGCGGTCATCGGCGCATCCGATGTTTGGAAATAAAAATTAAAGTATATAGTGTAGAGAAAGAAGGTACACACAGTTGGCAGTGTCGAGGGTAGGTGGTTTAACTCCTTTCGTTCCTTCCAATGAAGTTGAGCGGCTAGGATCTTGCTCAGTCGGCTGAGCTACCTCATTACTCATCGAGGGCAATTCGATATGGATTAAGAAAAAACTGGATTATCGGAGGACTAAATCTTTATAAAGATCTATCGAATCGAATCCAAGGACTTTTTATCTTCAAAACGCGTCGAATGATTTAAGTTGATGTCCCTAATCGTTATTTAATTAGTCTCTTTAGTCTCCTATCTAAGAACCTTTTGGTACTAGAGATGCGTTCCGTTGCGCGATAAATAAAGAAATGCGATGATCTTTAATTATTTATTTGGAAGTGGAGCGAGGCACTTGGGCGCAGTCGATATTTTGGGAAAGAAATGAATTGAATGGGAGTGAACGGGAGTGAATGGGAGTGAATTGAATTGAATATGAATTGAATTGAATCTGTTGGAAGATATATTGGAATGAGATGAAACTTACAATCAACAAATCTCGACGGCTCCTGAAGGAGAGAAATTGAAGGAATGACTTTTGAATGAAGATTGGACGAGATGAGTGTCGATAATAGGATGGGACATTCAGGACCTTTTGAATTAGCGAGATTGGATTGCGCTAACAAGCTTCAGCAGAGCTACGATAATAAGATCACTTCTTCTTTCACTTCTTACTTCACTTCTTTTATACCGGTTAGTGCTTGGTAAATAAAATCAAATGTAATGAAAGTGGTAAGGTACTCATAAGTGTACAAGAGGTAGTCCGTTCTGGGTAGGTAAATGAAGAGATGATGACGAGATAGGTGGTCGAGTTGAAAAAAGTAAGATATCTTTCCCAATCAATCAAACTTTAATGTACCGGTAGCTTTCTTTTGTACCTCGAAATACCACTGGCTTTATAGGATAATCCTCTTTTCGTTTTATGCGTGATGATTTGATCTCATTGGTAAAGATCGTGGCAATTCTTTTCGTGATTTGCAGGCTGTGATATGGGACCTATGTATGGCGTTGGGGACTATGGCGTACCAAGATATGTATGTATGTATGTATGTATGTATGTATGTATATGTAGGTCGATAGGTATGAACTAATGGCGTGAACGGTCGATGGGTGGAGAAAGTCAAGGTAATTGAAGAGAGAGGATGAATTGTATTCTTTGATCCGAGTGGTACTGAAGTAGTGGTGGTGGAGGTGGATGATGATGATGATGATGATGATGATGATGATTAGGTATGGTATGGTATGGTATGGTATGGTATGTATGGTATGTATGGTAGGTATGATGATATGATATGATATCTAATAATACAACGATTAAGAAAAGACGTGGCCGTGGCTGTGATGAAAAAGAAAATGGAGATTTTTGTCAGTGTTGTACAAAATCAAGCACCACTGTATGAAAGAACGGTCCGGTAATGAAAGGCTCTTGATAATGGATAATGGATAATGGATAATGATAATAAACCAAAATCTTACGGCTGTGAAATTAAACAGCTTTTGATTCGATAAAACCTTAAAACTTGGAACCTGCAGGAAAAAGATGAGAGATTCGGGGGAAAGGGAAAGGGAAGGGGAAAGAGGTCAAGGAAGGGGGAAGGGGGGCTATTTTCATTTCTTATATGCGGTTACTGGAGATCTAGGGATCTATCTAAGGATAACTTGAGCGGCGATGGGACGGTGGTGATGGTGATGATACAAAGTCATTGGGTCAAGATGTATCATCGATATGAGGCTATGAAAATTGGACATGTAGCTAGTAGACAAGTATATGCCTACTTCGTATGATAATTATACATTTTAGTGAGGCTTTCTTTTCCTTTCCTTTCCACTGGAGTCGCTTTTATCCATGAACCCCCAAGGGTTGTGATGGTGGATGCATTAAACAGAAAAAGCACAAGCACCTAGGTCGGTGGGTGGAGTAGGATGGTAGGATGGTAGGATGGTAGTATGGTAGTAGTATGGTAGTATGCATCGAAAAAGTCTCCATGTATTTTGACTTGATATCTGGGTACCGGTCCCTAGTCCAAATGGTAATAAGAGGAGTAAAAGTAATAAGAGTGAGGGAAAGTAGGATCGTATCGTTGATGTTTGATTCCTCCACCAGTGCTCGTACAATAATAACAACAATAGCTAGTCTCCATCTTTTTCTTCCTTCTCTCCTCTTCTCCTCTTCTCTCTTCTCCTCTTTTATATCGTATCACACCATACATCCATCTCACGAATGCATTGCAGACTACAGTGTATACTTTTAAACCCCAGCGGGATATGATTACCACATCTCTCTCACATCCGTTCTGGACCCTCCCATTCCGAAATTTATCATCAATTCCGGGACATGGCCAACTCCATCAAATGGATTGATGGCCTAGTGGGTAACTAACTGGAGACCTAGGTAATGGATATGGATCTTTCTTCCAAGGGGGCAAAATGAGATTAGGCGCCCAATAATTTACCGCCCGCAATCTAACCTATCAAACACGGGAGCTCCCTTTTTGATTGGAAAAGATTATCCACCTCCTCCGTACATCTTAGATTCGTAGTCTGTCTGAAGTATCAGTTCACCACATTAATTGGTCGGATGATTTAATTCAATGCCATCCATGTTACCCTAGATACTTTGAGGGTCATCAATGATTATATATACCCGTGGAGGGTGGACAAGACAATTTTCCATGCACCATCACCCTACGAATACTAGGTAGATCAACCGATGAATGATATCAACCAAGTGCTTCTACGATACAGAATTCTATGAATATCTTGTTCCTCTCAGTACCTGTATTGCATCCTCAATGACTTCCGATATGGGTGCAGAGAATCAAGGATTTCTAACGTCTTAGACAATCCCTTCGCGTCCCCTTTTGCAGTCAATCAATCCGTCATGTTATCAATACTTACAGATGCCGTACCTCAAACATGAGTAGGTACCTACTGTACCTCCCTACGGTAGCTCCCCTTGTATGATGCGAATCCGGTTATCTCTCTGCACCTAGCCTGTGGTAGCTTGTCAGCTTACAGGAAACTGCTTACCCCCAAAGGTGTGGGTAGTCAGTAAACTCGGACATATATCCTAGTTTGAAGTCTCGAGAGCGATGTACCAAGAGATGCTCGGAGCAATGATAGGTGAAAAGTATATAAATATATACCATATGTATTACATTGTCGACCATTGCTTCACACCGTACACAGAACGTTCAAACGGGAGAGATACGGTACTCAAGCTCATCCGGATGATCTTTTGAGAACGATCCTCACACTACTACTATTAACTCTCCACTTCAGCGGTTATGCTTTGACCTATTAACGGGGCCTAGAATTATGAAGCTATCACCAAACCAGGATCAAGCTTTTGGTGCCCAGGGAATAAGGTGATATGTTGTCCACCATTCTCTGCCGTTTGTTCAACTTTAACTTTCCCACTGCCATGTCTGATGTCTCTCGTTCTACTTTGTACAGACATATCGCAAAATCACAGCATTTAAAATGATAGTCGTTTCCAGGGTCTCATTCAATCACCAGATGTGGATGTCCGATGAAAGCCCGAACAAAACGGCTTAAGAAAGTCGAGGGAGATTGAGAAGTTGAGATGGCTCGGATATTTTTTCAATAAGTTCATCAGTCTAGCTTCTTCCCGTTCACGTTATAATAAATTGGTATGACTGTAAATTAGAAGACCGAGCCCGAGTAGATTTTATCAGTATGACTATCGTGTGCCGGAGGGATTGGCAACAGCAACAAATAACGTTGCCAGACACGTGAAGGGTATTGAATTGAGTCTCGTACTTATTATGAATGTGCATTGCTGATCTGGTAAAGATCATGAATTCGGTATTCAGATACAGTATCGTGGTCGTCTCTGTATTATTTCTGACTTCAGTCAATTTATACTCGTACTGTACGAAGCACTTCTTGTTTCTTTTTCCTTTCAAAAGATTGCGGGGAAGCGAAGCTACGAATTGCGGGTTTGTCCCTGCAGGTTCCAGCAGCCTCGGTTTTACATTTCCACTCCATCTCACATGTCAATACACATTATGATCATCAATTCTTCTGAGCTGAGTAGAGTATCTGTCAAACAACGTACAATACAATACTAGTGTTATTAGTACTATCAAAACTCACAATATACCAAACGTACTATCGTCTTTGAATTCATGTGAGATAAACCTGAGCTTCGCTGAATGTCCAGCGACTTGATCCGTCATCGAAATTCCTTGGAATGCAACACCGTCAACCCAATACTTTACTCTCGAGCGAGGAAATGAAGTCCAAGTAGCTGGCGCATATTCGATATCGCAGAGTCCCGATCTTCTTCAAAGATTCAGAAAGATGGCGTCGCAATCTACTTTACGATATTCCGATCCCATCGGCGCGCTGTATCAAAGATACGCGAATCTCATTCGTAGTCGAATACAGGGAGCTTCAAAGACAACAAAACTTGTCGCAACTTTACTCCTCACTCTTTCTATAATATGCGGAGGGACTTTTGGTCATCGATCGTGGCAGAGACGAGCGGCAGAAAAGGAGCAGGGAAAGCGATTGCATAGGCGGAACTCTGGACTTAAGAATAAGGATGGATCGCGGGTAGTATTCGTACCATATAAAGACACCACCTCCAAAGTCACCATATACCCTACCAAACCTTTGACTTTCGATGCTCATAGGAGACTTTTCCTGAATCCACCTCGAGCTGCTGGACTTACGGATGGTCAACAAACTCCGCAGATTCCACCTCCCCAAACGAAGCCGGGATTGAATCTAGCATTTTTACATCAATTTCTCAGTCTCTTGAGTATAATGATCCCAAGATGGTCAAGTAAAGAGACTGGGTTACTTCTGAGTCATGGTATCTTTTTGTTACTTCGAACATACTTGTCATTGGTTGTGGCACGATTAGATGGTGTAATTGTTAGAGATTTGGTTGCAGGTAATGGGAGAGCTTTCAGTTGGGGCATCATAAAGGTAAGAGTGCTAGAACTTATTTTTTTTATGTATGGGAGTTGTATCCTATTCTCTTTTCACTTGGTGTCTCTATCAATTCATCTTCTCATTACTCTTTAACAAACTACAAATTTCAATCAACTGACTATATTAAAGTGGTGTGGCATTGGGGGTTTGGCTTCATACACAAATGCTATGATCAAATTCCTTCAATCTAAAGTTTCAATTGCTTTCCGCACACGATTAACAAGATACATTCACGATTTGTATCTGAATGATAACCTCAACTACTATAAACTCTCGAATCTTGATGGTGGCGTTGGGCAAGGTGCAGATCAATTTATAACACAAGACTTGACTCTTTTCTGTGAATCAGCAGCAAGTCTATATTCATCGTTAGGCAAACCTTTCGTTGATTTGTGTGTTTTTAACTATCAATTATACCGATCGCTTGGGCCATTGGCTTTGACTGGGTTAATGACAAATTACTTTTTGACGGCTTCAATCCTTCGACGACTTTCACCACCATTTGGAAAATTGAAAGCTGTTGAAGGACGTAAAGAAGGAGATTTCCGAGGTCTTCATGCCCGTCTTATTGCAAATGCAGAAGAGGTAGCATTTTATGGAGGCGCCAATATGGAGAAGAACTTCCTAGATAAAGAGTTTAAAAGTCTCAAAAGATGGATGGAAGGAATATATACCCTTAAAATTCGCTACAACATACTTGAAGATTTTGTTCTCAAATATAGTTGGAGTGCATATGGTTATTTGCTCAGTTCGTTGCCAGTTTTCCTCCCTGCATGGGGTGGTCTTGGTGGAGTTGCGGAACTGGCGGATGTCTCTGTGGTAGGCGGTCGAGAAAGAGGTCGAATGAAGGAGTTCATCACCAACAAGCGACTTATGTTATCATTAGCTGATGCTGGTGGGCGTATGATGTATTCGATCAAAGATCTCTCGGAATTAGCTGGGTATACTAGTCGAGTCTATACGCTGATTTCAACTCTTCACCGAGTTCATGCAAATGCATACTTCCCTCCTCGAGCCATTCAATCAGAACTTTTCTCTCTTTCAGATGTACAGGGTACCACTCAAAAAGGATTCGACGGGGTTAGATTGGAAAATGTACCTGTAGTCGCTCCATCAGTCTATCCACATGGCGGAGAAGAGCTAATTGACTCACTCTCCATGGTTGTTCACTCTGGCGAACATCTCCTCGTAAGCATTCTATCCCCCTTTCTTTCTCAATACCTCAAAGCTAACCCATCAGATTTCCGGCTCAAACGGCGTTGGTAAAAGTGCCATCTCCCGTATCGTCGCCGGTCTCTGGCCTGTCTATCGAGGTCTCGTTTCCCGTGCCCGCACAACCGGAACCGATGGCATTATGTTCTTACCCCAACGTCCTTATCTCAGCGTCGGTACTCTACGCGATCAAGTCATCTATCCAGATGGTGAAGTTGAAATGCGTTCCAAAGGGCGTCGCGATCTTGAACTAAAACGTATTCTCGAAGAAGCGCGCTTGGGATATCTCCCTGACAGAGAAGGCGGCTGGGATACAAGAAAGGAATGGAAAGATGTACTTAGCGGAGGAGAAAAACAACGCATGGCTATCGCGAGATTGTTGTATCATGAACCCAGATATGCGTTTATAGATGAAGGTACCTCTGCCGTTTCAAGCGATGTCGAGGGACTTCTGTACGAAACGTGTAAGGAGAAGGGAATCACGTTGATTACGATCAGTACACGAGCGAGTCTTAAGAGATACCATACGTATAATTTGAAGCTGGGATTGGGTGATGGGGGAGAGTGGGAGTATGAGAGGATTGGGACGGAGAGGGAAAAGATGGGGACGGAGAAGGAGTTGCAGGAGTTGAGGGAGAGGATGGAGATGGAGAGGGTTTGGGAGGAGAGGAAGAGGGGAATTGAGAGGGAGTTGGAGGAGGTGTGGGTGGAGGGGGGGGAGAAGTTGGAGGGGAATGTTTATGCTGGGGAGAAAGAGGGGAGTGGGGAGGGTGAGGTGAGTGAGGTGGAGGGGGAGAAGGAAATAGAGGGAGAGCGGGAAGTCAAAGATGACGGGATAGCTCCAGTTGAGACGTAAACAAATGTGTAAAGATGAGGATGAGAGAAGAATGACAAATAAACACGCAATACTTTTCAATAACCAATTTTTTAATTTTTTTGTAGCCTAAGAATATGTATCTACTCCAGAACTAGAAATATCCAAAATAAATAACAAACGAGGAATAAAGAAGGAGAATATATGATATGCTTTCGTGATTGGATTGTCACCCCCCTTCTCCTTCTTCAATTTCCCTTCTCTCCGATCTTCCCCGCCTTCTTTCTTTTCCCTCCCCTCCCTCATCCAACCTAATAAATGATAGAATGCAGTGATAACACACTACTCAAATCTATTTCGCCATTTCCCCATTTCTTGAAGAGGAATAAGAATAGGAAATAGGTAAACACAAGAAAGAAGCCAAAAGCCAGAATCAAGCCAGAAGCCAGAAGCCAAAAGCCAGAAGTCAAAAGCCAGAAGTCAAAGCCAAAGCCAAATAAAAGATAAAAGATACAAGATGTGCAACAAAATAGGAAGAAAAAAAAAGATAAAAGACAAGACTCAGTTCAATCCAGACTCTATTTCTCCTCGCGATTTATGTATGGATTGCAAGGTATAAGGGATTATAAATTGGAGATGAGTCTTAGTACTGGTACAAATGCTTGATGTTTTGGCTTTAGAATTGAATTTCAATCGAGCACATGGGAAAAGTCCTTTGGGTTTTCATGACTAGTGAGAGTGCAGAATTTGCGGGGTTTGAAATACAACATTGCGATAGGTTTTGATCATTATCGACTATACTGATGTTGACGAAATCTTATGTTTAGAATGAACCTCAGAATGGCATACACAGGTAATGTGAGAATAGACTTCATAAAAACTCATCGACCATTGATTAAAATTTGCACAGAAAACATTTGTCATGTCAATATTGTTGTTTGCTATTGATCCCATTCATTGAGCTTAAGCTAGCACACCTTTCCGAGATGCATGTAAAAACACCAATATTTGAAACCCCAACCCAGACTTATGCCACGAAACACTTAGTAGAAAGTTGATGGTCTCTTTGAGGCGAAGAGGTTGGCGGTCATGGATTTGGAGATGCGGTGAGGAAGAGGGAATTTGAGGTCCTTTTCGAGGAGTTGCTTAATGTATGGGCGCTTGACGTCTTCGGTCTTCTCGATCTCAACAACCTTGAGGATCTATTTGGGCAATCAGTAAATTGGTTTCCGTGATTCAGGAACAAGTTGAACTTACGTGGATCGACCTGAAACGGGAACGATGTCTGGCAGCCATATCTTGGTACAAAGCCTCAACAGCATCGGTTCTTGACATCTCACGGTACTCCTTGTACATGTTGTGAGTTCCGGAGCGGGAATCATATCTGATCCAGATACCGAAGTTCTTAACCTTCATTGGGCGCTTCTCAGAGATCTGCAAAAGTGGAAAATTAGAATCTTGAAGCATTCAAATACGTCATTGTGTAATCGCATACCTCGTTCAAGCTGACGATTTCTCCATTTGCCTTCTTGACCTTTCTTAACTTCATCAAGAAGTACCAGAAACGAGACTTTGCAACAACAGTGTTTGGTGCAAAGATTCTCATGCGGTACAACTTTGGGGCTGGGTTGGCCTCGGAAGGCAAGTGACGGCCAATGACCTGGTATTCTCTAAGGCGACCTAAAGGAAAGCATGTTAGCTTCCAGAACTTCCACTCTTAATCTCGAATCCATGCGGTATCAAAAAATAGATCCAATCCATGGCTGGCATCATGGCGATGTAGTTGATAATTGTTGATTTGGCGATTTATCGACTCCAATGGAAAGGTTTCGAAAACAGAACGTTTACATTCATCCAGACAAGGCCCTAGTATGAAGATTCAAGAAGCTGGTAGTCGGTGCCTCGATTTTTGGATTCTATTGGTCCCATTCGTAAATTTCCCGCTTCTAAACCACAACCAATGACTTCATCCGACTCGATTCTGATCGCTCAAAATGCTCAAATCGAATGCTTTTTTTCCTTGTGCCAATCATTACATTGTCGAAAGGTCCGCAGAGGAGAATTATCGAATGGTGCGCAATCGTCGTGTCGATAATTTTTGTGAGGTCCATTCCATCGGATTGAAGAAGAAAATCTATATCTTACCCATCTTTATGGGGTTAGCTGACGTCGTTGATTTCTTTGCGATAGAGGTAAACGTACTGTGAAATTGTGTGGCCGTGGTTGTTGTCGTGATTGTCGCTGCAAATTTTGAAATTGATGGCTTCGCTCCTCCCAAATTGAAATTCTCGGTTGAAAATTGAAGCTAAGGGTTTCAATTTTTAGCAGCCCTAGAGATTTTGACCTTACCTTTTGTGGCTTGGTAAATAGTCCATCACGGGAAAGGTGGGACCATGGAGTGTCAATAGCATATTATCAATGGTGATTATTAATTTTAGGAGAATCGAACTAAAGAAAGAAGCAATGTAATGAATGGATGAATATGAAATTCATTGAAAGATAATTCCCATGACAATACTCCAACTTCTCAGTAAAACGGTAGTTGTGATATCATAACAGTCTATTCCTTGCTCTACGTTTTTTTTACATAGATTCGTGATACCCTCGCCAGCGTTCAAGATTTTTAGTTCCCCTTCTCTTCGCATCAATCAAACCATCAAGCATCAAACTGGGTCATTGTTTCCTCTCAAACCATAATAAATCTCGTATCCATTGCCCAAGAGCTGCAAAGTCTATCTGAAATTGAAGATGGATGTGTTTTTGCATGAGTTCAAGGCCGCCTACAACGAGGGAAATGGCTACAGTGTGTCCATGACCCTTTATCCTGTCGCCCCTGCTTCAAACCCCAACAGACTTCGAGAATTCTATCGAAGTACAAATTTCGAACATGTCAAGAAAGATATTGAATATCGACTTCTATATGATGATCGATCTCCGTTGAATTGTTCGGTGGAAGAAGGTCGGGCATGGGTGGACGTTTACTGCGCCTTTTGGAAGTTCATTGGTTTCATGTCCAATGCAGAGGCCGCTCCCGAAGATAACTCAAAGGTATGAAACTGGACATCTGAGATGGAGGAGAGTGTAATATGTGTCACTACTGCTTGACCCGACGTTTTCATAGAAACACGTGATAAACTTGCGATTTCTATTGCTACCATTTTCTGTTTCTAACTTTCATACGCTCAAAGATTCAGCTAACAATTGTTTAGGATGCATGGACGAAGGTATATGAATCATGGAAAGAAGTAACAAATGCTCTTCATCGTGGTTATAGTGCCTGCGGATTTGAAGCTTGGACTGTACCTTGCTTATACGTCGCTGGCAAATATTTACGAATCTTTGCCATCAAAGCTGATGAAGCAACTGGCACCGTATCGAATGCAGCTATGAACTACCAGGATGATTTGAATCCAGAGTCAGAGACAAACGAGAAGCTGGAAGATGCTGCTCGACAACTGAATCGCATATTCACATTATGTCTCAGCGACCGAGCGTCCCTTGAAGAGTCTAGGAAATGGGCTACTTACAATATTATCAATTTATTGTTCAAGACCTACTTCAAACTAAACTCTATCGGATTGTCAAGAAATATTCTCAACGCGATCCAAGCATATCGAGGTGATATGCCGAGCCTCGAATCTTTTCCTATGTCTCATCAGGTGACGTTCAAATATTATTGTGGGGTTATATATTTTCTCGAGGAACATTATGAAGAAGTACGTTTATCAAACTGCAATTCTTCTGATGTGCAGTCCTGACTAAAGATGTTTTAGGCAGAGAAATATCTCACTGAAGCATGGAGATTATGTCACAAGAGTGCCGTCAAAAATAAAGAGTATGTTCACAATCGTATCGCTAAATGTTAAAACGGTCATTAATCACAACATCAGACTCATCCTCACCTACCTGATTCCCTGTCACCTCCTAACAACCCACACTCTCCCCACTCCAGCTCTCCTCCAACCATATCCTAAACTTCAAAAGCTTTTCGGCCCTCTCTCTCGATGTATCAAAAAAGGCGACCTTGCCGGTTTCGACGCCGCTCTCCTAGCCGGTGAAAACGAATTCGTCAAACGTCGTATCTACCTCACTCTAGAACGTGGCCGCGATATCGCTTTACGCAATCTTCTACGCAAAGTATTTATCGCGGGCGGTTATGAAGAAGCCAAGGAACCAACTGCCGCACCGGTGAGAAGGACCAGAATCCCAGTTGCGGAATTCGCTGCTGCGATCAGTATTGGGAGTAAAGAGACAATGGAAAATGATGAAGTGGAATGTTTACTTGCGAATATGATTTACAAGGTGGGTCTCAGAGTCTTGTCCTTCGAAATGATTGATGTGCTAACACTTAGTCTTTAGAGCTTGATGAAGGGTTACATATCCCGAGCACATGGAATCGTGGTATTAAGCAAAGGTGGCGCATTTCCTGGAACCGGCGTTTAATGATTTCTCTTAGTAGTAGTGAAACGACAATGATATCATTTACATCCTGCAAGATGATAACCCGTACATGTATGAAATCATTCTCTTCGAAGATATCCACAACAATTTCATCAATTTATAAGTGCAAAGATTGGTACCGAGAATACTTGCCTCTTAGGCAACCGTTGATTCGCCTCTCTTTGATCAAATATACACTCGGCGATATATATGAATTCAGCGTTCAATAACGAACTATTGATTTTTGCTCACTGTATATACCACACCAAGATATATCTATATGATAGTTCCAGCATATCTCACACGAGCCTGGTGGTTGCATGTATGCGTACATATCATTCTAGTCATACATTTCTACATAGATGTACATCTATCTGCCTTGAATATCTTGGCATCTACCTACCTACTTATATTCTGAGTGATTTTTTTGTGATTCTTCCCTTTTATTCATTTGGGGATTACATCTCCTCTTTCTATGTCATATATACACACACACACATATATATTTATCCCCAGCATCTCCATCTCCATCTCCATCTCCAATACATTGAATCCGCCTCGTTTTCCCCGATACTATTGAGTACGTTGGCATGTATGTAGGTAGGTAGGCATGCAGGTAGATAATATCCAACATTCAATAAATACACCTAGTAAATAAAACCTCCTACTCCTATTACACTCCCCGTACGGCGTGCATATATCGTGAGTCACTTACCTTCTTTCTTCTATCCATCTATCCATCCACCCGCCCATCCATCCATCAATCCCATCGATCGATCAACATATTAACACATCAACCCAATCCCACCAAATTATTCTTCTACTTGCGAATTTCCGCGGGTTATCATCTTTTTCTCCCCCCCCTCCCCCCCCCTCTCTCACTCAAATTCACTCAAGCCAAATGAAATACACCGAGTCTGCATTCAAAGAGTCCAAGAAGTTACACATATGATACATACAAATCGCAAATCACAAATCACAGAAGTTCTCTCCTCGTGCTCCGCAACACGACAATTTATAACTATGAGTATTGCTGATATTAAGACTTGATAATCGACAATCGATACCACTACCATCCTATATCCATTCATTAATCCCACAAGTAAGAAACTCGATATCGAGATCATCAAACTCAAATCCAAATCCAAATCACGAAATCTAGCTTCCCTCCTCCAGCTTTCCAATTTCCCATCGCCTCGCGTTCTGTTCTTTTCCATTCTGCAAACTCGACTGCCATTTTGGTTTGCCTTTCTTGCCATCCTTTCCTATCATAACCTATTTCCTTTCTTTCCTCCTTTCTTCCATCGTAAAAACAGCGTGGATAGGTCTGATCCTCATTCCCCTCCTACGGGTTCAACATAACATAAAATTGCATAAAATTGCGTAATAGACAACATGACATAAATGAAATCCCCTAAACTGAAATAAGAAACCAACGAAAATAGTAGATAGATAAATAAATAATACAGTCCCATCCCCTCATCCAATCCATCATCTCATTTTTTCGCGTTCATTGATCTGTCCTGTCAATTTGATATGTTCCTCCTTTCCCGTCCAGGTTTCCCTACATACTTAATAGAACAATGAAGTGCGCAGTCTGTGAACTGAAATGAAATATTTAAATGACCAGAAAATAAAGAGAAAGAAATAGAGAGAGGAAACAGCCATTAAAGTATTTAGCACAAGAATGATAATAATACATGCGGCACCCTCCGCCCCTTCTCGTCTGTCCATTCGCTCGTTCATATCGCCATCTCGGCGGTGTTGGTAAGTCCTGATGAAAAGTAAAGCCAAATTCTAAAGAAGAAGAACCCAGTATGAAAAGAACAACATAATAATGGTGTCCATAAAGAAGAAGAATAACTGAAACGCTAACGCCATGGTATCAAAAAAAAATAGGAATTAAAGTTCGTCATGAGAAGTAAATAGTGAAGTATCATGAGTTTGGTTCTAGGTAAGATGAGACCAAAGGAGTCAAAATTGTTGGCAAGATTGAAGAGGAATGTAAACGCAACGCTTGTATGAATAACCAAGAAAGAAAGTGGTGAAGTGAGGTGAAGAGCAGAGAAAAGAAGATATCATCAGGAGGATTGTAGTATCGTGATACGACACCCGTGAGGAAAGGAGGCTGTGCAGTGTTGTGTTGGCTTGAGATGAGATGCGACTTGCACGACTTGCATCTATCATTCAATGAGTCCTGAAGCTTTTTGGTGAAGCACTACATTCATGATTAGCTAAATTTCAAACCATTTACATGTATCACTACAAGACAAGAATAGAAAGTACTCACGCAACAACATCATCAACATGATTAGCCAAAGCAACAAATAAGTCAAAAAATAACGGCGAGCCGCCCTGCAACATCTCCAATTGCATCGTACCACTTCTTTTAAAAGTGCTTCGACTTCTGATAATGAGAGCCAGATAATGAGCTCTTAGTTTTGAGTCGGTATCAGGTGTATTGGCATATGCATAACGAGCCGACGAGAGAATGGTACTGCATTGAATACCCGATTCTTTCCCTTGTTAGCGACAATAGTAAAAGGATTAGGCGGCGGGGGGGGAGGGGGGGACATACGAAGCCCCTGTTTCCTCAATGCCACTCGTTGAAGTTCCTCTAACCCATATTTTTCTGCAGCACAATATATAACCGTGTCTTTCAACAACTCGCCATCAATAGAATGATGATGAACGGTCGATTCCTTTCCATCTCCATCACCACTTTCCAGCTCCCACGTATTTTTACGTTTGTTATGTACAAGTCGAGGATAATAATCTCCTTTGTATAGATATTCGAGTACGGAAGAAAAGATCTCGGGTTCCTCGTCGAGAAGTGTTATGCGTTTGTTAATCGTTTCCATGTGCTGATTTCGACAGGCGGATTGAAAGAAGGGGGATAGACAGAGAACATCCTCGTGAGCAGCAAAGAGCCGTTGTTCACGGCCGACGACAATGGTGATTATAGATGAGGTTAATGTGCTACATAGAGTTAATTATCGTGATAATTGAAGTGCTATGTTCAACAAACATACTTTGGAGAAGAAATTTGTTCTGTTGGAGGTTTACGAGTTGTTTTCTCATGACGATGCTTTGATACTGCATGTTCTCTAAATGAAGACTTTCCTTTATGACGACGACTTCTTGAAAAACTCTCTGTTGCTTGTGATGTTTTGAAGCTTCTCGTAAACATTCTCGGTCAGTTGCTAAAATGAAGCTTGTGAGAAAATCGATTGAAAATCACGACACTGCTTTCTACCACACAAACAGGAAATGAACGTTAGTAATGTCAATCGATGAATAATTTGACCCAGAATATTAATTGAGCCTCATTGATTGAGAGAAAGAATGTTCTCATGAGAAGTGGGTGGACACTTTATATATGTATTCATAGGCAATCAAGGAACTAACGCGTTCTAGGACTGGAAGACGCGATTTGCCAGGATAGAGTGATTGCATAACTGCGAAGCCTACACCAAAACAGGTGACTCTCAATTACATTTATTTGGCCTTAGTTTTAATTTCTGCCTTGTTTGGATTGAACATGCCATTGGAAGCTTTTCCCGTCCGCAGCAGTAGAGTCAGGGAAGCTGCATGAGAGGTTCGAGCAAATCTTATTCTTCGGTGAGACAATTATGTATGTCGGTATGTGTATCGGTATGGATGTAAGAGTTGGCTTGGAAGGGGAAAATCAAGGATTATCGGGGCTTTCTTCAGGTACCCAATGAACGCCATCTCGCTGTCTGATGAAGCAAACGGAGTCATGTACGTGGTAATCTTGGGCTTCGATCACTATATCGGGCCTGAGAATCAGATATCTGTAAGTTTGTTGCATGAAGGTACAAATAAAGCAGCATTCAATCTATTCCCAATACATGAGCTGAGATGAGATATCGATAGAGACGTTGTATATATCCCTGCTTCCCCGGACCACTCATTGTACAGATAAGCATGACAAGGTTTAGGATATCCCCTCAAAAGGTTGGCCGTGATAAAAAAGAAAGAAAAGCAAGGCTGCTGTACTCTGAAGTCCATTTTTGAAGGAGTTCTTGCAAGAGAATTGGGATATCATAAAATCCATTTATTTGTAAATACTCTAGACTTGTGAAAATAGACATCTCTCAAAGTCCAACGAGCGAATGGCCATAGAAATTGATCAACCAAGGCATCGATGAATTGGGGAGAATGTTGTACATCGCACATCGTAGGAATGGATGCAAGGAGGCAAGGAAACCTTGAAAGCTGGAAAGTACATGCAACGCTAAAAGTGCCAGTATGGCATCTTGGTGTGACCCAACGGTTCGGAATTGCCTGTGTGAGATACGTGAAACTTGTTAAGATGGATGTAGGGGATAGAAAATACGGAGGATATCTTTTTCTGGAGGGTATTTTAAACTTAAATAATGAGGCTTGAGCGAGGATTAGATGGCCGGATGGTCAGATGAGAAATGGGGGCTGGGGAAAGAAGGTAGATTGAATGGAAGAGACGAAGAAGAGAAAAAGGTTATCGCGTCTTGGGGAGCATCAGTACGCGGATTCACGTGATTCGTTAAGATTGGCTGTAAATGATGCCGTAATAAATCTATACTAGGTAATGAAATTCACAATGATCCAATTTCAAAATGCTATGCATGAGGAATTGTAGTGTCAATAGAATCTCATATTCGTCTTGTTTCCCGGGGGTTAAAGATATACATACTGCTGTCCCATGAGTTCATGCACCACTAGTGGACTGTCAGTTTTGAGACCACCAGGACCAGAGTATGTATATATTAGTTTAAAATATTATCATAGATCCTTTACAACTCTACTTTGCTCTAAACCGACATCCCGTAAAGCCTCCGCAATGATCGAACTTCCACCCCCACGAAGTAAAACCTCATTATGCAACGCACTTTGAATGACTTCTCTCTTCACCTCAAACGCAAGATCCGAGCACCTCTTCTCTAGCATGCCTCCATGCGATTCCGGCACCAGCTCATCTTTTCCAGCTTGCAAAATAAGAATCTGTGGTGGTCTTGATCCGGACTTGTGAGTCCGCTCGCGTAATTCACCCAGAGCTTTCCAACTATCAAGGTGGTTTCTCAAAAATGGGTGGAGATGTCGATATGGAAGCCATTTCTGTGGATAGAGTGTCTCTAGCATATCTTTACTATAAGTATGATACTGATCAATCTCATATTATCAAGGATTATCGGGAACGGAATACTTACATGCCCAGAAAGGGGGTCTCCAGAATCAATTTCTGCAGACGCAATTCGTCCGAGAATATTCCACATTTTGCAGCCAGACCTGTGACAACACCTGCTCCTATACTTTGACCCCAAAGAACAACATCGCACCCATCTGAGTCTGATCGTGCTTCAAGATCTTTCTTGACCCATCGCATGGTAGCTTCCGCATCTTTCATGAGTCCCTTTTCCGATGGCCTCCCTCGTGATTTCCAATACCCTCTATAGCTGCAACATACAAACACGTATTGTATAGACACTTTGTGTGCAGGGGATAGTTTTTCCAGGTTTCGTGGGACCGTGGAGAGGAAAGGAAGTCTTGGTGGTAACGATGCCGCATTACCTGCACTTATGTAAATATATACAACCACACAACAAAAAACAGGAAATAACAACCTTGGAAATATAAGACATAGACCATTTGTAGTCTACCTTGATCTTTTGTAGCACTGCCACAAGATACTTCTGCAACACATAAGCTGATAGCAGTATTATCTGTAGATTTGATTTTCTCTTCTCTCCATTTTATACCCAGACATTCTTTTTGGTAATTTGCGATAGTTTCTTGTCTAGAATTTGGAGGCAACCCGGGCTATTTCTACTACATGAGATATAAAGAACAAGATGGTATAAGAGCGCTTACCATGTAGATGATTTTATTTTGAAATGTTACCATCATGAAGCATTTCCCTACCTTGACTTAGCATGGAAATCATTGGGTTGGAGTGCCAAATAGGGAGGTAGAAATACGTTGCACTGTGTATTACAACGTACATGGGCTTCGAAAAAAGAATAAATCAAGACCTTTTCTCAGTCTGATCTCAATTCACAAGGGAAATCATGGACTTCAAGATCAATGAGGAGTACCAAACTTTCAATGCTCCCGACGTCCCGAATCGTTGCCCTTCAAATATCACACAAAATCATATAGAACCCTACTCACAAGTCCACATCGCAACCCCCAATCCCAAGAAATACAAAGGTGGAACAAGAACCATAGGCACTTCAAAGAATCCACGCCGTTGAAACTGTCCATATCCATGAGGCTTTCGTAAAATACACCTTGCCTGTTGAACAGGGAATCGAGCCGCCCGAAACATTCTGACTCAACGTTTCATTCAATATCAAGTATATATTGATCCTTTGACTCATCGGAGTTCTCATGAACTGATAAAGCCATTCATCCGCATTGTCACTATTGTAGATTTTCTTTTTTTGTATTGTTCAGACATTTCACTTCCAAGGTTACTATCAAGTTTCATCAGCCACACTTCGCTCGTGAACCACGCGAGCCACACCTTTCATCGGAACCCCTCGCCTCCCCACCAAATGCCATCTTATCAGGCTAATGATGCAAAATTGGCCCGAGACTAGGTAGAAACAGCGAGTATCTCTTCGAATCGAACAAGAATAGAATTCTAACAAGATAAGGGAAACTCTATACTTTTAATTCACTTGAGAAGATTCAAGCTTCAAGGGACTTGTATTGCTATTGATAGAAAATTATATGGGATTCAAATTACGCAGAGATCAAATTTCGAGTGTCTAGGTAAAGTTACAAATTATCTTCGAATACCTACCGACACCAATTCCGGTAATTACCTACATAAGTCAGCACAAGTTAAATTTCTGGCGTCACTCCACTGCAAGCACAACAACAAACAAACAAACAAACATACATACATACGTACATACCCCTCCATACACTAGCAAATTTTATTTCAGCACAAAACAGCAGACTTCGCCGTATAAGCTTATAAAACGGTATCCAAACGATCATTATGTCGAACGAAGAAGATAAAACGGCGACCAGTCTATCGCATATTTCCATCAACGGGGAAGACGTCGTAGGACATGATGCGCAAGAATCTACCCCTCCTCGTAGTAGCAGTGGCTGGGATGGAAAGTTACGTGTAGAAAAAGAAAAGGGCAAGAAGTTGGAGCTTGCTAACCCGGAAGCTATATCTGATCCTGAGTATTCAGATGAGGAGAATGTTATGCCGGGGGAAGTTATTAACGCAGATGAAGGTACACCATCCCTTTATTCGTCCTGGTCAAAGATATCTCATTTCTTCTACATACTAATATCACAAAGATCTCCTCGACGATTATCCCCTCGATACCGAAGAAATCGACCTAGTACACGCACGCATCTCCTCCATCCCTTCCCTCCGTCTTTCACGCTTCACCCAAGTCCAACGTCTTTGTCTTCGTCAAAACACGATCAGTACAATCGAAGATCTCTCTTGCCTCGCATCCACCCTCACCGACCTCGATCTATACGACAACCTAATCGCGCATATTCGGGGACTCGAAGATCTCATTAATCTCACCTCCCTCGACCTCTCCTTCAACAAATTAAAACACATCAAGAAACTCAACCATCTCACTTCCCTCACCGACCTCTATTTCGTACAGAACAAAATAACCACCATCGAGAACCTCGAAGGCCTCTCCAAGCTACGCAACTTAGAACTAGCTGCAAACCGAATTCGGGAAATTCAAGGTTTAGACACTTTAACAGGATTAGAGGAACTATGGCTGGGCAAGAACAAAATTACCGAGATGAAGAATCTAGACGCATTGCAAAACTTGAAGATTCTGAGTATCCAAAGTAATCGCATTCGAGATATCACGGGTCTGGACAAACTTTCGGGCCTGGAAGAATTATATATCTCGCACAATGCTCTTAGTTCCCTCTCGGGTCTGGAATCTTGTTCTCAGTTGCGCGTGCTGGATATTTCAAACAACGAAGTATCCTCTCTGAAGGGGCTGGAGGGACTAAAGCAATTAGAGGAGGTATGGGCTAGTTACAATAAAATTGCGGATTTCAACGATGTGGAGGAACATTTGAAGGACAAGGAAAAGTTGAATACGGTTTATTTTGAGGGAAATCCTCTGCAGTTGAAAGGGCCAGCGTTGTATCGAAATAAGGTGCGCTTGACGTTACCACAGGTTATGCAGATTGATGCTAGTAAGTTTTCTCTTCTCATGTCATAGGTGTGGACTTATGTACTAACGTTACGACAGCTTTTGTTAGGGTTTCATAGAATACGCTTTATACAGGCAGGAGGTTGGCGTGTATAAATGGAAGGGTGGTCAGCGGGGTATTTGTGCACATACATGGCATAGATATGTTATAGCATTGCGAAGGAGTTATTGGTGGGAATCAATGGGTTTCATGGATATCACAGCGTGCGTATACGTAGGAGCACATTGCAGAGTGGATATAGAATTTCACGGGTGGAACGATTGCTTTTGTTCAACGCTTCAATTATCTAGATACTCTCGCAAGAAATGAAGCGATCAAAAGCGCAGCAAATTCTGTCACATCAACCTTTATCATCTTTTTCATGCTTATGCGAAAATATGTAATGTTCCGAGATACTAAAAGGTCGGCTGTTAGTAAGGGGAACAAATAACAAGCTTCGATGACAAAAGCATAAACTTACATCAGTAGGGTTGTTGAATCTCAAATTTCGGTCCAATTTAGTAATGGAATCTAAATCTTCCTTCTCTAGATCGAAATCGGTAACGTGCAAGTTTTGTTCCAGACGGGATTGGTTGTTGGATTTGGGGATGACGGCGAGACCGCGTTGGGTTGCCCAGCTGTTGGAGGTTAGCATTGCTTGACGAGATAGGAAGGATTGAAGAAGATGAAAAGGAGAAGATTTACCGTAACAAAACTTGAGCAGGAGTCTTCTTGGTCTTCTCAGCAATCTTCAAGATATCTGGGTGCTCGAAAAGAGGTGGTGTATTTTGAGCGTGATCCCATCCAAGCTCAATGAATGATTGTGGACCGAATGATGAGCTAGATATATGAATCAGTATACGATTTCCCTTCCTCAAGTCTCCAGAAGGAAAGAAAACTCACTAAGCAGTAACCTTGATTCCCTCACTCTCGGCCAACTTCAACAAAGTACTCTGCACCAAATATGGATGGTGTTCAATCTGCAACGTCGCCGGTCGAATTCTCGCATATCTCAACAAATCTATCAACAACGCTCCTTGGAAATTGCTCACTCCGATACTCTTCGCCAATCCCTCATCGACCAATTTCTCCATCGCCTGCCAGGTCTCCTGGATACTCGCTTTGGACTGTTGCACATCGCCTTCCTTGTCACTGTACTGCCATCCGGGTGGGTAACGCACAGATGGATCTACATAGCGCAGCGCAACGGGGAAATGCACAATAAACAAATCGAAATAATCAATACCCCAGTCTGCGAGCTGCTTGCGGGTGATGGGTCCCACGCGGTCGCCGTCGTGGAAGGAATTCCAGAGTTTGGAGACGATGAAGAGGTCTTCGCGCTTGACGATGCCTTCTTTGATGGCGCGGGCGACTCCTTGTCCGGCTTCGACTTCGTTGCCGTAGTCTAGGGTGGTTGGTTAGTTGATGCTTTGGGGATATTGGAGAGGAGAATTACCGCATGCTCCGTCGAATAGTCGATATCCGGTTTTGATGGCATTGTAGACTGTGTCGGCGCAAGTGGCGTTATCGACCTTCCACAAGCCGAAACCGACTTGTGGCATTTCATGCCCGGAGTTGAGTTTGAGGGTTGGGGAAGCCATGATTATGGTGAGTTATTTGGATATGGAGTTTTGAGGGATGTGATGAAAATTGTTTGGATGGGAGAGATGGAGATAGAGGTTGTTTTGTTGAATATGAAGTGCTCTTTCTTTCTTTCTTTCTCTCTTTCTTTCTCTCTTGGAGAGCGGGGTTAAGTAACCTCGTAACTTCCAAGGTTATTAGATAAATGACGAGAAGGTGGGGTGGTGGGGTGTGGAGGTGGGGCTAATCCTACAAAGTCGAGAGAAGAAACTCGTGGAAAGTTTGGATGTTACGATATGCGTGAATTTGATTGTTTGATTGTTTGATGTAAATAATAAATATAATTATTCTCTTACCAGGTATTCCAATGTAATTCACACTTTTGCCACTTCACAAGTAGGTATACGATATGCAACAATCCATTCCTCCTCCAATGTTGCAATCACTCCCTCCTTCCCATAGATTATCATCTTCCCATCAAAGCGTAACCCCGCTCTTAACAATCCCATGACATGCCAACACAAACAACAGGATAACAATACATTCACTTCATTCACTTCATTGTCTTCATTCTCTTCATATACCTCTCACAAAAATCTCGTAATTAAACCCTACACTATCCCCTACATCTGTACCTCCGTTTTTCATGCATCAAAGTACCGAAAATAATAATACGAATTCTCATTTCCGAAAGGATAGTCCCGCTTGAGGCTGGATGCAAGTAAAACCTTTGCTATCTAGCCTAAATAGCAAGTTTCGGCAAATTTAATGATTGTTCCGGCTTGTGGTTGGTGGAGGATTAGATGGGATTGACATGTTTGGGCGAAAGGCATTTTAGCATGATTGAATTGGGGTATATGGAGGATCTCGGTCCGGATTTGAATTAGGTATGGTTGTACGTGTACATGAGGGTGTGGAACGGCGATTTGGTAATTGGTATTTACGGATTGATGGGCTGGTTAGCGAGGTATATTCAGGGGATGAATATGAAATGGACAGAGGGTGTCACTCGAGGTGTTTTTACTCCTTGGAATGGGATTAGTGTTCCAATGTTCAAGTTTACTTCTTTTCGCCTGTTCGTGGCTCGATGTTTTGTATTCTTGCGTTTAGAATTTATTCTCGAAAATCAGAAGGGATGATGTTACATGTTACATCTGTAGAGTCGTTGCACAAGGTCAAAACTAGGAGTGTCCTTTCCAAATCCTTCTCTGTTGACAATTGTCTCTTGATTCGAGAAAAAGAGCCATAGACATTAAGGCTATCCCAGAGGAATTGGTGGTGGTGATACGTGGAGCTAATGATACATAAAGCCGAGTATTTTTATTCGTGTTTTCGGAAGAATTCGGTCATCAGCTTACGAGGGGTTGATGTTGGTCTGCGAAAAGAAAAAGGGAGATCTTGAATTCCATTCATTGCAGATCAGAAAGCGGGTTGTTTTGGATACCAAATATCCGATGCTTTGATGAGAATTTCTAGTGAATCCTGCGAACACTGCGTGCTGTAGAGATATCAAGTCTTTCAATGAGTCGAAGATCAAAGTGTGAATTTCATAATGGTTTAGTAAAACAAGGAAATATGCATATGAATTCGTCTTAAACTATTTACATAGATATCCCATCAGTTTGTAGCAAGCCAGCTATTCTGTTTGTAGAATTCATCAATCTCCTCATCAGTTGGGCGCAACTTTTTCATAGGTTTCTGGTTTTCAACCCGTGCGAGTTCGTACTGATACTTTCCCGCCTTCTCTGTAATGGGAATCTTGGCAGTGATCTTATAGAGCCCATCATATTTATAACCAACCGGCGGCGCGTGAATAGACTTAGAATTTGCTCCACGGATAACTCGATCCATTTATTCGTTTCAAAGCTCAAATCCATCAAGATCGTATCGTCGCCGTGATATCCAAGTTTCGTATGCTTTAGTTAGCCATACCCCTATGATTCCATGAGAATATTAACACACGCCACCCTTGTCGATGTTCTCGTAGCCCTTATTCTCACCGCCACCAGGACCCAAAATGATAGACACAGTTCCCACACCAGCTGTTCCACCTATTCCCTTCTATATGAACGCATATGCCCTATCTCTCTGATAGCCAAGTGTATAAGGCCACCAATCCCCGATAAAATGGCCATCATGACCTTCAGCATACACATCTCTCTCATCATCCTTCCATTTTATGTATTTTGCCAGCCGCTGGAATTCCATCTCCCGAAACATGTAGCTCTCTACATATTCGACGACATCGGGGTTTGGAACATTGAGTTTGTCGATAGCCTTAAGATCGACTTTCGGATTCTCGAGATCGGTAGAATTCGGAAGTGCAGATATTGTTTTGGAGGAGTTTTGATAATTGGGTGTGGTATGAGATATTATTGTATGCTGTGTGTGGTGTTTGTAAAATTACTCTGGCATTAGCAAAATAGGCTTCCACAATACAGAAGAATATTACAGAACTTTAAGTTGCAAAGATATTCACAGAGGTTTAATACGAATTTGGCGGATCTGGCCAGTTTATGTAAATAGATTATGAGATGCTGGTCATTTTTCGCTATTTGTTTCACTTGGTTTGTATTGTCTATATAATTTTCATATCAGACGTTCATCGAGTGAGTCATTAACATCATGAATAGATAGATCATGAGTCTTTAGAGATTATGGTCAGAAACTATCCTAGAATAGTTCAAAGTTTGATGCGTTCTGCTTGCCATTGAAAGTTTGAAGAAAAGACTCCAAGACTCACATAGCCGAGTCGTTACGGCATCCGATTGGTTAGCCCAGCAGAACTTTTGATTTGCCTATCCTTTGTACTTGATGGTTTAGAGATGTGCTGAGTAGATACATTTTTACATGCTGGCTCAAGCTATAATAAAGTAGATGCAGCAAGCACCCAATCCTAAGTCATGCATCTCTAACAAAATTTAAGGACTTTCAGATCTCTCTTCAACTTAAGTCCCTCAGCATTTAGACTGCATTAACATCTCTTCTAAGACGAGACTCTTTCCAATGGCGAGCTGAACTAATACTATATCCGCTGCAATCGATTTCACAGTTTCTGATGTAAGCAAACACAATCAACATACACTAAGTCGATTGATTTTCATCCACGCTCTCCCCTCCTACAACCACCGTCATCTGGTGTATAGGGAAATAAAAAAGGAATACGATATTATATCTAACACCAGTAATTCTAATTCTCACCAAGGAGCCCTAAATATACAATCATAATCATGTAATCAACCCAAGTCCTCAGCATTTGGTAGTCCTCCTCCAGCGAATCTTAACTAGATGCCCAGAAAGCCAAAATGTACTCTCAAATCAATTCCAAACTCCTATGATACTATGCTTGCAGTCTCTTTTCTGCAACAAGCTTGATCTCAATAAAAACATTTCATGCTCTTGTGTTGAAAAATATTGGTTCAGCAGACGATGATGGTCAGCGAATCATGATCTCTTCTTTGCAACAAGGCAATATGTAACAAAATGGATTTTAGGAAGAATGAAAACGATTCACTGAAAGAGAATCCACAAAATAAAAGAGTCCCTCTCTGCCAGAAAGTGACAGACGGATACACATTCAAATCATAACCCCATCATTCAAAAATAAATATCAAACCAGCAAAAATATACCGACCCGCATGGGGCTCGAACCCACAGCCTTTGCTACCGGAAAGCAATGCGCTACCATTGCGCCAGCGGGCCATTCATATATTATTATTCTGAAGAGACTGCTGGTCTTTGGATATATCAAGGTACTTTGTCTTGGTACTGTTTTGTGAAATAAGACAAGCCACTGATTCAGAAGAACCTTGGAAACCAATCTGACCGCAACTCCCCGTCATAAAAGTGGCTTGGATAAGGAATTTAAATCGTATGTAAGAAAGGGGAAATGAGAATTTCGCTCTCCAATCAGCAAATGCCGTACTAATTCTCATCTTGAGTTCAGAAACAAAAACATGCGAAGGTCCGGCAAATTTCAAATCAAAAATTACTTCTGTGAATTTTGGGATCGACTCATGTTCTTGCCAACTTCATCAAGAGAGGTGGAATTCTTTTCAAGACTCTTGTGAATCCAGAAATTTTTTCTTTCCGCTCATCTATTCGCGACGCAATCAGATCACTAACTTCAACTTCTTGGGATATCTCACCCGGGGTGGTTGCACTAGACGTGATGTTTATCTGTATATCTCAGAAGACTGAAGTGCCAAAACCCCGCCTCAAAGGTCGTCAAGTGAGAGAAAGGAAGATACGAAGAAAGCGGGAACATCGACGCTCGCGAATACTACTGGTAAGCAAGATCATCAAATCTTACCCGTGAATATTCAGGTTCAAATCGTGGCCGAAGGTGTTTGGTCGACTAGGTTTACAAGACTAACACTTATTCAAACACGCCCGAGAAAGATCATTTATCCTTATATCATTCATGTTGAAATTCTGTATGCCAGATTATGTACTTTAAACCCATCCTGTCTAACCAATTAAGCTTGTACCTCCTGTTCCTTCCTTCCTTCCTTCATGAGACGAGTATCATATCAATCATCAACCAGAAAATACTCCCAAATCAAATAAACAATAAAGAGCGTCCTGGGTATCCCATTCCAAATTTCCCAACATTAAATTAATTTCGCATATCCTCATCCACTACCAACTAAATGTCATCATTTCCGGATTCAGCGCCACTGGCAGAAGTAAATGACTAGCAACCATGACCCCCAGAGGAAAGATTGCAATGAAATCATCGATGTTGTAACTCCAGGGTAAGAAAGGAGCTTCTGCCATGATGACCATCAATACGATACCGAATATACACATTAAGTATGTGTACTTGAAGGTCTTGAGAATCTTGGGGACTTCGAGGAAGAAATTGGAAAATTCAACTTCTTTTGACGTGGCACCCCATGTCATGTTGATCTCAAACATGTGGCAGAGAAGAGCTTGGGACATGTGAAGGGATACACCACCGAAGAATATCATGAACATGAAACACCATTTTAAGTTTTCAAGGACTGGAAAGGAAGACGTTAGTTTGAGGGCCTTGGATGAATGTAGAGAGATAAACGGAGAAGAGAGTGAAGATGAAATTAGGAAGACTTACTAGCAGGAAGGAAGGATTTTTCACCAGAACGATGACGTTGTACGGCAAGACCGACATTACCCGCGCCAGTAAACACAACAGTAATTGCGAGCCAGTTTTGCCATGAATCGACATAAGCACGATCGAGATATCCATTCCAAAGACCAACGAATACGTAATTTGCAAGACAAATTAACCATGCACTACCCAATGCATAGTATGTACCGATGTACGCAACGATTTGAACTTTGGAGCCAATGTCGATACTGGAACAGATGAATTTACGGAAGAGTGGTGTGAATGGAGACTTCCATAACCATGTTCTAATAGGGTTGAACATAAGCTCGTTGCATCCATAAGCTATCAAAAGGTTAGCAAGATTCAAAAGCGTGAGAGATGATTGAGATTGAGCTTACCATATTTTTGCCAGCGGGTCAATTCATCGTAAACGGTGAGAGATACACCTTCTTTGAATCCATCACCAGCCCAGGCGGCCATGCGGATGGTATAGTGCTTAAGTTGTAATCGTAGAGCCATGTCAAAGTCCTCAGAGACACAAGACTCGGACCAGAATCGTTCATGACCTTCTTCATCCTCGAAAGCGATCTCTTGGATCGCAGACCATCGGAGGATTGCATTGTGACCTACGAACGCTGCTACACCACCATTGGCAACACCGTAACGAATAGCAGAGTAGATGAGATTTGTGAAGAAGGTAATGCCATTTTCGAAAAAGTTGTGCGATACTTGCATGACAGCAGAAGAGAATTGAATGATGCCGACATCTGGAGATTGTTCCATTTCGCTAGCAGCATCAAGCAAGCAATCTTCTGGAACCTGAGTATCGGAGTCAATGAGCAGAATGTAGTCACCAATTCTGATGTTGCCTTCAGCCCATGCTTCAGGGTTCTCATCAAGAACGTCCGACATGCAAGATTCAAAAGCCGCAACTTCGTCAACCTGAGTCCAGGTAGCTGGTCTTTCAATATCTTGAAGTTTCTCTTCAATGGAATTGGATAGAGCAAGTCCGTAGTTCATGTTTGAGGCTTTCTTGAATTTTCCTTTACGTTCGTATCCATTTTGACCGTTGGGAGGACGGGCTGTCCAGCCAATACCATGATCAGCGTAAAAGTCAATTCTTTGTTGTCGAGCAGCTTCATCGAGAAGTTGGAGACCGTCATCGTTGATAAATATATTTGCGGAGCCTCCTTGCAATTCGTAGGTAGAAATTGCTTTTTTGATTGAGGAGACTGTTGGAGCAATGACGGCAGCCAAGCCTTCTTTATACACAGGACATTGAATGGTGACATGTGGTAGTGTGGTGGTTAGAAGACGGGGTGGTGCTTTCGCAGAGAAGAACTTGGTATTCCTATTCAGTTGCTGAATTGGACCGAAGCACTGCATGAGAACTCCGATTACAACGTTTGTGAAGAACTATCTAAAGTTAGCAACCATAGAGACGAATCTTGATATTGCGGAGAACATACCAAGGAAAAGAAGCAATAAATTGGAGTGACGATCAAGTAGCAAAGAGATATCCAATGCTTCAATACTACGACTTCTATTGCCAGCTGAGCGTATCCTAAACCCATAATACAAACCAGAAGGCAGATTGAACAAGAGACCATGAATGAATTGAGGTACATGGTTGGTCTCTCTTCAACGATAGACTGCCCTGACTCCTCGTCAAGCTCGCGGACTTGAGTTCGAGGCTGTGTTTCATTCTTTTCATGTTCAGTTGCATTCCAGATGGTCTGCAGTAGACCGTCTTCAATTGCTTTGGCTCTATCAAACAGTAGTGTTGGATCATCTTCCCAAACAACGAGAAGAGCTTCTCTAGCAATGAAAGCAGCATAGTGAGCTCTGCGAGCACGGGGAAGATCTTCAAGTGTTGGTAAAATTTGAACTCGAAGACCATTGGTAAGAGGGACATCAAGAGCGTCGGGTGATCTTGTCAGAAATGGTTGAACGACGGTGGAGTTGATGGTCATAGCAGCCTATACCCCACATCAGTATCATGTTTTCTGGCTAATGTTAAGCTTAAAGAGTGAAACTTACAGAAACGTTCATGATCTTCATCGCTCTACCAAAGGTGGAGCTAGCTAGTGCTGGAGGACGACAGAGATATTCTGTCCTATCTTTGCGTACCATGACACCCTCATGCTGACCTGAATTATCCATAATCCACATCAGACCTCTTTGTTTCTGCCAAAGATAGTTGAGAATAACTTGATGTCTGATATCATCTAAACGATTGTTGCTATACAAGCTTTGCCTGCTCGATGCAGTAGGTGATGGGTCTGGATAGCCATGACGGGGAGAATCATTTTGAACGACAGAATTTGGGTCAGCTGGAGCTTTCTCTTTGCTTGATTCAGACTTCTCAGGCTTTGAGATCTTGAAATAGCTAAGAACACCCATGATTAAGAGAGCTTTAAAGAAGGTGGCTCAAGTAACGAAAGTGGTTTGCACGACGATGAGAGAAGAGAAACGGATAGACACATGGACGAAGACACAAACACATAATATAGATGCCCCCAAGAAGGCGACACCGACAGCCTACCATTTTTGCATGCCAGCTCAAGATAGACACAGAGCCAGCCTTCAGCCAGACGGGAAAATTTCATGGGTTTGATCGGAGCACCACCTACATGATAGCGTCTAGAACTGAGCGTAAATTGTGAAAAGCACGAACGTGGATTTCGACCCCAGTCCAATCGATATTCCCCGAAAAGCACTCTGGTACTTTTGACGGCTTTCCGCCGATCACCCTGAATCCCAGAAGATTTCCATCAAAGTTTCCACTTTAATTCCATTGAACACAGCCAGACTCACAGACGTATGCATAAACATCGGACCGGCCAGTTTCCGAAAGCATGTTGTATTTCGAGCAGAGCTTCGTCAATTACTTGAAGCTATCCTTGGGGAGATCTATCGCTTGATAATGATCTAGGTCGTATAAGACAAGGAATATCTGCAGCTCAAAGTGTCGACAGGGAGAAGAACACTCGCACAATCTGGTCCACAGGCATCGCTTCTGTTGGGACTCGAGCAAAACCAGCTGAGTTGAAGCGATGTTGGCCTATAGTGCCGTTGCACATACGGTGAGGGGATCTTTGCCTGCATGGAAGTATTGAACTTTATAATTGGACAACAAGGGTGAACAAAATCTTCCAGGGTTGCTTATCAGTATATGGTCGTATCAACCAGGGACTTCTAATCTTTCGCGATGCATACTGCAACAACTGAATGCGGTTTTTGACAGGCCAATAGTATTTCAATACTTAGTAGGGTCGTAGACGCGTCTGGCTAATATTGTTTGTCGTTTATTTCTGAATTTGAGGCTATCGATCTTCAATGGTACTATCTTCCAAAACCGGCGGTTCATCCGTCTGACAGTCGGAGAATTATCGATTTAGGAAATGATACGCTCGAAATGGTCCAATCTCATGCCAAATAAGGAAGCTTATCGCCTAGCATCACGAAATGGGAAATCAGATTGAAAAAAAAGGTAGATCCAACGTGGCAGCCTTATTTTGCCCTGTCCTACTCGCTTGCGTCCGTCTAAAGAAATGGATTCCAAATCCACCTAGAAGGCTGAATCTGGGTACAACACCGTTCCAAAGCTCAGCTGGAGATAAAAAGATTCTTCTACGCTGTGGCTAGGTAACCAGTTTGAGCGATATTTTGCGAAAATCGGACGAACACGATTTAATGTGCCAGCTATTCAGAGGAGAACCTGCAGTTGGCTACCCAAGCTCTTGCACCAATCAGTTAGTAATGACCCACATATGACCCACAGAACGCGGGATGCGTGGTGATGTTCTTCAAGGGCTTAACTCTGATCCATACAGAACCCTGTCGGACCTGATTGTCATATCGAAATTCAAGATACGCATTGTCATATCTCAACTGTCGTAAGAAGAAAAATCTGAGTTCAGGATTTCGAATGCCGATTTTTTCGAGGTGCACAATACAAGCATGGTGTTATAGTACATATGCGTGAACGATAAGTAAGTAATGCTGCCTAGGATGCTTTTTTGTTGCCTCGAAGATAAACATGTGATTGATGTGTGAATGAGATCCCAACAACTTCTAAACGAGGCACATTGCATGAATGAACATACGAAAACGACACTGATGCGACCGTACTACAATGATCAATCTACGATGATATAATGATATGATAAGGACATACAACGTTATTCTGTTGTGTACCACCGGCCATATAAGTTGTGGTCCCTGAGTGATGTAGTTTAGATGTAAGCTTTCAAAAGCGGAATATTGTTGGTAGTCAAAAACTCTGGCAGTGGAAGTGCTAGGCAGATCAACGCGCTGTAATGGGACAGGAACTCCAGACGGAAAGCGGTCCGGAAAGTGTTCTGTTGTGTTACTGTAATATACCACATTTTAACGGTCGGAAGAGCAGGTAATCTCTAATGCCGTCTTCCCTAGCCGAGCTGATGTGACGGATTCCGGGATCTTTCGCCTCCTTTTAGTCGTAGTACATGAAGATGTCGCCATTAATATCAAGAATGCAATATCACTTATAGTATTATACATTTGATGAATAGTTCAATCTCGCGAAGCTTGGGTTTTCTGCCCCCAATTGATCTATATTGAATGCAACCAAAGCCAGCAATGAGGTATTGTTGGCAAGGAATCTCCCGTCCGTGTGCGTGCGTTTAATTCCGATGCAGGCTATAATAGTGGATCTTATTTGCTTAGCATTTGCAGGTGAACATGCATTGGAAATCAAGGTCATAATCAAAAACCATATCTCGAGAATTATACTATGTTGCTTGTTTGTCCCGTCTAATAATAACTAGAAATCCATTAAACTTGTCATATCCAAAGAAATCCTCCAGGGTCCGTTTCCTATCCTAATTACGCCGATCGTTACAGTAACTCATTTCTGTCCAGTCTTTGTCGAGCTAAAGCTAATCACACTGTTGCCACATGTTCACTTGGTCCACAATCATTTGTCCACTCTTCTCCCATGTAGGAAGCCACTCGTTTCGAGCTTTCCAGAAATCGAGCTTTGCAGATGCACTTCCATCAACCCATGGCTTTCCATCTGCTCCATCCAGGAACCAGCCGTTCTCCCCTCCAACAGCAACGTTTAAGATAAGATAAAATTCTTGATCAAACGGGGTATTTTTTCGGCCCGTTTGTGACCATGGATCCACGATCGCCGTTCCATTGGAATCGCTCAAGGGGAAATTTCCCTGTGGCCACAATGGACTGGAAAATGGCCAATACATGACTTGGCGCAGCGTGTTATCGATATACGCAAAGATAAACTTCTCGGTCCACTCCAAGCCGTAAAGGTGGAAATCATCACCGAACTGGGAATGCAAAGCAGCTCTCACGTTGGTGGTCTTTTTGTATGCATCGCTGGCCAAATCTGGACCCCAATGCAAAGAACTGAATACAAAATTGTTGCCGCCAAGACTGTAGGTGTAGTTGTTGCCACGAGATTCCATGATATCAATCTCACCACTCTGTGGCCAGGATCCATAGGTATCCTCAACTGGCAACATCCAAATGGCTGGCCAGAGCCAATCTCCTTTCGGTAGCTTAGCCTTGACCTCAACCTTCCCGTACTTAATGGTGGCACCAAGCTTGGTATTGATGCGAGCAGACTTGGCTGGTTGCACGATAGTCCCGTTGGTTGTGTTTGTAGAAGTGACACAATTGACAAGTATATTGGAGGTGGTGGTGCAAGTTCCATCGGCGGTGAGATTAATGATATTGTTGGTGGTGATCAACGATGCATCTTGAATTGTAGGCTTAATGTAAAGCTGTCCATCTCGAATGAACAAATTCTCGGCATCTGTTGTGGTTTGCTCAAATTGGCCATTTCTGTTTTGATTGTCAGAGTTTGAATGCATGTATGTAAGGGAAGAAACTGACCCATAGCCTCCTACTTGAACTTCTGTTGTCCAAATATTTGGATCTAAAGCACCAGAGGAAAAGTCTTCTAAGAGGACTGGGCAGTACTTGTGGTGTGTGATTTGAGATAGTTTCAAGTAAATAATGAGACCAGTTAGACCCAATCCAAGAAGCAAGCCGCAAAGAGGAAAAACCCATAAGAGGGCCTCCTTCTTTGCCTTCTTGTTAACTGGAAGAGGTATAGCATCTGCTTTGCGAACGCGGCGAGATCGAAAGTATCCTGTTCCAGGGACTTCGGCATACTGAAATCCAGATCGAGCCCCAATTGTCGAGGCAGGTCTTGAATATGGAGGTGTCGCGAATGGATTAGAAGTACCAACAGGAGTCTGTGCACGACTGTTTTCCTCAGATTGAGGGGTACTCTTTGGAGTGTTGACGTGAGATATAACTTTCTGCATTTTTGCTGTAGTAAGAAACGAGTGATGCTAAAGTAAAAAGTTGCAGTATAAAACTCAGACAAAGCTCGAGGAGATTTCACATTATAGCCCAATGCTTCAAGCGATCACCACAACTTGTTTCCTGAAAAAACATAGAGTATCCTGCAAGCTTTGGCAGGACCCTTATCGGATGTGCGATGGTCGAGAAGGTGTATTGAGGACCCGCAGTATACATGGGGCCCCTGTGACGCTAATAATTCGTCAAATCGGAGTTTCCTTGATCTAAATGTCTAGCCCTGGCAACACAACACGACTATTGACGGAATGGACTAGCAAGAATTTCAATATTGTTCAGCCTTAACTATCGCCCACACCCTAAGGTATTGAACTATTCTGGCCATGGCTCTTACAGCCATTACCCATGAATGTTACATTCATTGAAAAGCACGACAATGAAATACTTGGCTACTCAACATAGATCCCACTCTGCATTTTGAAGTAGGATCGAAGTATGAGAAAGGGGGTTTAATGAGAATCCCTTCATTGAGTGTTTATCTGCCCACTTTGTTAAAAACGTTGAATGAAATTACTGAGCCACACGATGAAGAAAAATTTGACCTCGGATTTTCACGTCGCACATAGTTAGAATGGACGTGCGCCTACGATCCATTTCAACACAACAACATGCTATAAGTGCTTATTAGTGTGCGTCCATAGCCACCACGTGTGTTGTCTTCATCGTGTCACACACTTCTTTTCAGGTCTTCCTAAATTATGTGGCGTCAAAGGTGTTGTTATCTCACCCGAAAAAGTGAGATTATTGATCAAGTTGTGACCTATGTTAAGACCTGTCATCTCTTGACCTGTGGGTATAGGATCAAATTTTGCCCAGCTTATCCCCGGATATCTGTTTTAGGGAGACTTAGGTTCTATGAGGCGTAGCGATGACCCTTGATTGAGAACAAAGTTGGGGTGAAATGATGAGAATAGCATCGCCTTTTGGATGTCTGAGTGACCAGATACTGTTGTGGAAATGGTAAGGAGGCTGAAGGCGTTCAGCTGGAATATGAGCTTTCAAAGAGAAGGTGATCGTGTACCTCTAGAAAAAAAAGTATAAAGAACCCCAAATCTACAGATCTATCCAGAAAGAATCAGATCAGCACAAAGCTTCAGTCTCCCATTTCTAAATAACACCTTTCCTGCAATCCTCGTTCAGAACATAACCATACACTGCAAACATGAAATCAACAATTGCACTCTCGACTCTTCTTGCGGTAGCCACAGCAACCCCCTTCCTCAAAGCTCGAACTCTCGATATCTCAGCATATAAAGCTGTGCCAACCGCTCCTGTCAGAGGAGCCCCTGCCGGCAACACGGCGACAGCGAGTATTACATACAACCCCTCATCTGCAGCAGGCGCCGCCATTGCAGCCGCAACTTCCTCTGTCGCCATTGTCAATCGTAGACAAAAGCGTAGCTCTTGCTCGGGTACTTGCGCTGTCTTGGCTGCAGGGAATGGGCCTAGTGTTAACAGCCCGGATACTGCGGTAGCCTTTCAGGCGGATCAGAATTTCGCTGATGCAGCACTGAATGCTGTGACTCCTCCAGGCTATGCTCTGGTTGATAGATTCCAGAATGTTGATGCAGCTGCTCAATCTGCTACGTATCTAACATACATCTCCGACTCTGTAACTTCTTACGATCCTGCAATTTGTGCCAATGCATGCAACAATATCCAGGGCTGCACGTCTTTCAATATCTGCAAGTCTGCCCTTCCAACATTATACACCAAAACTAACGAATCTAGTCTTTGAGAGAGATCCAACTCTTGTTCCAGATACAGAGGACTGTCCAAACCCTCCCTCCCAAACCCTTATAAAATGCTCTCTTTTCGGTGGCTTGTTGGACGCTTCATCGGCTACAAACAGCGGTCAATGGCAAGCTGATTTCCAAGTTGTGATTGCTGGTTCAAACGCATACAATTCAGTTGCGCCTCCAGCGATCCCAGGATATGGAGGAGTACAAAACTTTGGAACTGCTACCGTGAATGCTCCTGCAAATACAACAACATATAGTAAGTGCCAGGCAATTGTTGTAGAACTGAAGCCTGACAAGAGTTTACTAATACATGAATAGTGGGAGTGGAAGCTTTCCCTCAGACTCAGCCATACGATCCGACTGTCTGCGCTGCTGCTTGCAGTACAAAGAGTAACCCTAGCTGTGCATTCTTCGTATCTTTCATCTTATATGAAAATGGACAAAATGGTGTATTGTAAGATTCCACCTTCCTCATATATATCTCTTTTGCTTCATTTATGCATTCTTGGCTTTCTTTCCAACTATAAATGGCTTCCTTAGATGGCAATCACTGACCTGCCGATTTCATAGTACTTGTACATACTTTACTGTCCCTTACGGATCCGACAGAGCGAACGAGATCGGACAATACGATGCCCAAGGAAATCATTACACGATCGGCCACAGCTTTGGATTCACTGTCGATGGCGCCACAGCTGAATGAATCGAGTGAATACTCGTGTTACCGGTAGCTGCTGTGTTTCTTTTGGAGGGAGGGGGAGGAAGGGGGGGCCGATTTTGTTGGGAAGGAATTAATCGGGGGAATCAATCGAAAGATCTGGTGTTGGGTGATGTCAATAGCTTGCCTTTTTTATGAATTTATGAATTTTCTGCAAACAAATCATTGGACCCATCGGTAGATCCTGACTGTGCATTTCACAATCGTGCCACTAGTGATAAAATTCCTTGCGTATCATTGCCCCAAATGATTTTATCGTGTCAAATGATATACGCCTGGCATGGAGGAGACATGGAGGAGGAGACTGAAGTTTCAAACGATTCAAACTGCAGCCCGAACTTCACCGCCGGTGGTTTCGAATATTCTGGCATGACTCGATATTTCCATTTACTGATCTCTTGAATAAATTTCACATTTCAGGCAAATGCTAGAAGCAAGAATAGGCCATGGCTGGGTGGCAATGCGAACAACTTAGAAACAAGCAAGAGCAACTGCGTAACAAACAGACAGATCTAGGGGCATTTACGCAATCAGGGCGATCAGCAAGAGTGTACTCAGAATATTGTGCAACTGTACACCAGGAAACAACCTGCTGAATACACACGGCTTCTCATCTATTGCTATATACACCCGCAATTGACAATGATGAGCTGTTTCAAGATCATTAATAATATTCGAAATTATCGGTCCAGGCGTATCGGCTTTTATCTCGCGGTGTATTCCCAAGCGCTGAGACCCGTGCTTGAAAGATGCCGAGACGAGTCACCAATAACTCAATGTTGGGGGTACGAATGCTGTCAGACTCGACCGTAAGAGTGACTGTTTGCAGCGATAACGAAGCGATAGGTATGTAGATAGAGGATTAGGAGTTGTAAAGAGAAATCTTGGCGGTTAGCTTGCACATCACTTGCAGCCGTTTCGAGATTGTTAAGGGTGATATCCATGCCTGGCTCAATACACCTGCGAAACCTTCAAAATAACTGAGGAGGAAAGGGCAGCTCTTTATACTTGACTACCAACCCTTCTAGTGCCCCTCAGCTCAGCCTCAGCAATGATCATTTAGGGCTGATGATGTCAAAGCACCTTCAAGAACCATGATTCCCTCGCACGATAGCTTGGAAGGATTAATGAAACCCCACGATAATTGGTCGACCATTATAGAAAGATTTATGGTTAAGCTCAAAGTCTCCGATTCGGCGAGCAATATTGAATTGATGTTGAATTGATGATTGAGTTAATATTGGATAAATCGATAGATATGTTTCAAACCCCAACCAAACTAGTCAATAACACGATAAAAACCATCCTTTGTAATCACGTTACAGGCAAAGCCCTTACGTTTCCATAAATACCCTTAAATAAAAATCTTCCGATCCACTTGAAAACTTTGTTTGTGAAGGGATATATGAGGAAGTTGAGGTTCCTGAGCTTTGGTTGGTTACTGGAAGCGCCTATCAATGTTGCACCACCAATCATTGTAACTGTCACAGTACATGTTGGCGCTAACAAGGTTTCTTCCCCGCGTGCAAAATAATCGGATGAATCGAATTCGTCGAATTATAGCGGTAAGGCAAGCCGAAATCTATTTCCAGATAAGAGCACGGTCGCAGAATGTGATTGTCTCTGGCATCTTTATTTTGGGCTGCATACATCGGGGATTTATGGTGTTGATGAAAATTGATTGTTGATGTATATAGGTGTGGTATCGTGCTCTTCCCTCATGGATTGTAACATTTGTGCTCCTGGTGAATTGTATAAAAATTCGAAATTGTAGTATTGCGGAATCATTCCTCGTCATGCCAGATAAACCAGTCAGTATGGGTCTACAATTATTTCCGCCTCCACCATCAAAAAAGAAAACTTGGAGAAGTGACAGCGATGAGCGCAATATTTCCACATCCGTGTCCGATCCCGATCCAGCTCATCGATCGCAATCGCTCGATATGTTCGTTGATGGACGCCAGTCACAGTTCGGTAGTCGCCAAACTCCACAAGATAGCAGAGCAGCGCTCATGAACGTGCCCCCTCCAGCCGTGCTTGCATCGGGTCGTCCAAGATCTCACACTTCTTTTTCGGAAGCACCCACACTTGTGAGAAGCAACAGTAATTCATCCAAATCTAGTCAGCACCATCACCGAGAAGAGCCAGTTATGAGATCCATTTTTCCAAGATATAATCCCGAAGTCCCATTAGAATACCAGCAGTATTATCCGACACAGCAAAGTCCACGACACATTCCACAAAACGCAATAAGTAGACAGCCATATTCTCCAGGAATCAACGAGGTGAGCCCTGGAATGGGCAGTCCAATGTCGTTAGGCCCTCAATCTCCGGGATCGGTTGGACGAGGACTTCAAGACGAGACATGGCCAGAACCATCGAGCTCCGCCGACTTGAAGGAATTATGGAAAGTGAGCAATGGATGGAAAGCATCAGCATCTGAGGGTCAAAAGTTCATCATGAAAATGAACAGTGCAGTAGAAGAGCCTATACACACTCTTTCCTCCGCTACCCAGCCGTTTTATACACTACGTCTTGATCCCACCTCAACTTCAGCTCAAGTAACAATGACAAGGCAAAATCCAGCAAAGCCACCGAAAAAATCACAATCCCCAAGAACTGGTGTATTTCCGAAGGGTGATTCTCAGATGGAAGTGTTGATCACAACTCTTGAGGAATATTCGCGGCGATTGCCACCAAACGATGGTCTCGTAGCTCTCCTCTATCCTCATGCAGCCTCGAGTATGGCAGTAGATCTGGCTGGACGTTCAAACATTGCAGACAGTGCTTTAGTATTGGCAGCAGCCGAGCGCGAATGCGGGCGATTGTTGTGGGACGATGATACAAAGAAATTCTATCTCAGGCACCCCGCAGTCAATACTCCATTTCTAATAGCGATAAATTCATCGCCGGCCTGGTCCAGAGTCGAATATACGCTTGAGCATCCAGAACTACCACATAACCTTGTGCGTTTGGTGAGAGATGGTAGTGGAACAGGATTCTTAGAAATCGATACAGGGGTAGCGGCTAGAATAGATGCGTTCTATATCGTGGATGTAGCAATTGCCGCTATTATGCTGGCTGCAATGGATGAGGAAAAGAGGATGCATATTGAGAGGTTCGAGGCACCTCCGGCTGCACCAGTACAACCTGATACACCAAGATCAAAAAGGAAATCCTTCTTGCGAGGGGACCAAATGGAACTGGACATAGAGAGTCAAAAGAGTCCAAATTTTAAGATGGTCCCAACCAAGGAAATGGATAAAAGCAAAGAAAAGGTGCCGGGATTCTGTGGATTGCTCTGGATGATGGTGAAGGCCATTGCTTGGATATTGAAAATGACAGTCAAAGCAATAGCGGCTATTATAATTGGGCTCACCAAATGTTTGACCAAGAAGAAATGATAGCGTTTGGACAAAAGGGTACACATGGCGTTTTTGACATTTGATCACGACTGGTAATGACTTGGGCTCGGTTATGAACATAATTTCCTTCCTTGGGCTATACCCGGGGTATCTTATTATTATCGCAGGTCGATGAAGGGGTCGCACCCAGTATGATTCTCTTTGGCCATTATCGTTTTAGCATGCAGCCTTCGACATGACTGAAGGCCAGTTAAACAACTTTATCTCTTCCTTTCTCGTGCCTTGAACTTGACTCCATTCTTGTTAACACCGCCGATCGTTAAAGATTTGGCCATTTTCGCTCGTTGTAAATCCAAAGCCACCTCTGCATCGGTCAGGGCTTTGAGCCGTTGGCGCGCAATCGATAATTTGACTTCCAATTTATCTGCCTCCTTCTCCCGAAGTTTTCGTAGATTTCTGGTTGCCATGTCCTCCTTTGTATCCTCATCTTTCTTTGCATCATCGGATCTATCATCCTCGAAATCAAAATCCATATCCATATCTATATCCATATCCATGTCTGAATCATCCTCTCCCACCATTTCTCTCTGTTCTTCCTCGTCTTCCACAAATACAACTTTCTTTCCGCGTGCTTTGATACCCACGGCCCTCTTTTCTAATTGTTCGACTTCTTTCGCTGCCTTATTCCTCTCCGTCCGTACATAGCCCAGATCTTGTGTCTTGAACAATCGCACAGCATCCTGATTTAAAACTTGATTGCCTCGATCTCCGTTCACAGTTCCGGTATATCTTTTGCCGGTTTTCACAGGGCCCTTTTTGCCCACCATCCCAAAGTAAAACTCATCAGGATTCTTCTCGAGCACTTTTTGCTTGAGCACCTTAAGCTTTGCTTTCTTCTTATTGAAATCTTTCGCTCTGGCAGAGTAATCCTATAGAGTTAATTAGTATTGTGCATTATATCACAGGTAAAACACTCGACAAAATTCATACCTTATGCTTTTCGAGAAGTCCCCATTTCTTGCGCTCTTCGGGTTGCGATCTCTCTTTATAGGTGCGCCCATCGCGGACTGATTTACTCGCTTTATCCATCTTCTAAACAATGCGCGAATTCAGTAAAGGATAAATTTTGTGGCTTTAAATCAATTTGTCGTATAAGTGGGTGAAAAAGGATGAGTTTTTTGATGTTTTTCTTGGATGCGGGATTGTGAAGTAAGAAAGTTTGAATTCCGATAGACAAAATTTCGACAAGGGTTGACCATCTGCGCTAAGATAAACTAGTTCAACTTGGGAAACTACCTCAGAACATTCGATTTTCTTTCAAATTGCGTTGAGAGATATATTACTGTCGTACATCTTCGAATCGGATTTCATTTCAATTGATATCATATGGCAGCTATGACTTCACAAAAGGAGGAGTTTGAAAAGGCTCCCAGGCTACCCATGCCATCGCGGAATCCTCTACCATTATCCGCAGCACAAGAAGCCCAAGTCCAAGAAGTTTATCATACTAGAGTACGAAGTTATTGTGCGGCAGAAATTAAGGGTATGTATTCGCATAGATATGGCTAAGAAATAGTTACTGATACTTAGCATTTAGTATTCGCGGAATGTGCCCTTGGAAGAACCTTTACTGCCCCATTCAAATGCAGAGAACAAAATCGAGCAATGAACAATTGCATGATATCGCATGCCACACAATCAGAAAAGGATGCAGCTAGAGAAGAGTGGTTTTCACTGAGATTACAAAGACAACGGGACCGTGAAGCAAAGGAGGCGAGGAGGAAGGAACAGGAGAAATTTCATAGGGAATGGTGGGGTTTACCAACCGAAGATAGAGAGGGCGAGAAAGGCAAAGAATTAATGAGGAATGCTGAGAGAGTCGGTGGGTTTCCAAAGAGGGATGAAGGACAATTGAGCAAAGACCGGCATAGGTGACCGCGTTTTCCACCTGTAATCTGGGGTAGCACAGGCGTTGGGGTTCTTTGCAGCATTTTCGACCAGCGTATGGAACGCTTGACTGGGAATTTCATGTACGACTATACTGATATGACATCAAATCGCTTTTCTGGAACGGACGAAGAATTTGAACCGGGCTTTTTTTGGTTGAAAATTTCGACGCCAGTGGCTAGCTATAATTGCCACTTCTATTGAAAATTTGCAGGCAAGTGCCATTTTCTTTTGACCGATTCCTCTCTGGTTGTCGAAGCTCATCTCAGAAGCACAACGCTCTTGTCCTCTTGAGGCACTGATAGCGTACATCATATGCCTCATTGGTCCATTCCTGTACTTCTAGTGATTTTCACCGTCAGTCAATGCTGAGACAACGCATGCGAACTATATGAAGTGAAGCAACTCCTAATTTATAGCTACCTGGAAGTTGCTCTCATTTTGTTCATCGATGACACGTTCTTTGCTCGGTCTCTTAAAAGCTGAACATAATCATGTTCTGACTCACTTTCTTTCAGGCTCCATGGAACCATCTAGCCCAGCAGTTTTGCGTTCGAAGATAATATTCGATTGTAGTTTGCGGAGTCTAGGGGCTCTACATGTTACATTTTAGTACTGCACACATCGATTATTTTTTCGGGGACTTTGCCGTTGCCTAGGGCAACTTGTATTGTCATCACTTAAACCCCTTTCCTACACTTTTTATTGCGTCTGCCTAGTCTCCGTCCTTGGAACCAACGAGCTAAATCTCTTATCATGAGTCTGAAACGATTTTAGTACACCAATCATTCACTGCGACGCAAAAAAGCTTTCGAAAAAACTCAATCTTTAGAACGCTAAGTCATCACGACAATTGAAGGCAGCATCATCCAAAAACCATCTTTTCTATCATAGCATGGCGCAATGCTATTCCTGAACAGTCTGGGAACACCTACTAATATTTTCTACTTTAGATCCAACTAGGATCATAACGCTATTATCATCGAGCATCAATAAGATCGGCGATACTACTACGATGTCGACGGTACCCACGATTTCGACAGCGACACCCGCTTCCGATCCCTCCATGACACCCTCTAATCTTCCTGACGAACCCCCTCTTCGACTCCCCGAAACAATTGGTGCCATCATCGAGGTCCGCACTTCTCCAAAAGGTGGCTTGGGTATATTCGCCCTCTGTACCATACCAACCAACGTTCTCCTCCTAAGCGAAGAACCTCTTGTTATTCTCACCGACACGGGAACGCGCACTGATCCCCTTGACGACCTCGTATCCGGATTATCTACTTCTCGAAAATCTGCATTCCTGTCCTTACATGCTTATCAAGCAAATCCTCGAGAATCCAGAAATAGAAGCATTTTATATAGTAATGGATTTGGAGTGGGTAAAGTGGAAAGCCTGTCAACGGGCATTTTCGAGACGGCTAGTAGGTTTAATCATGCCTGTACACCAAGTGCAGAGTATAGATGGGAGGTGGATGTGGATGGGGTAGGAAGAATGAAATACTTTAGCAAGAGAGCTATTGAGGCGGGAGAGGAAATTACTGTAGATTACGGACATGGAGTTATGGGATTGAAGAGGTTTTACGGGTTTGAGTGTGATTGTGGGAAATGTAAAGGGGTGGAGACACGGGGTGGGGAAGGAATGGCAGAAGGGAAGGATGTGGAAATTTTGGAGGAGGTGGAACTCGAAGGGGTTGTGCAGTTAGGCTGAAGGGTATAGGGTTGAAATTGGCAAAATCTGGAATGGACTCGGGCACTCGAGACCGCTTTTGAGGCAAACTGTTTGGATATCGGAAAGTTTGCTGAACAGTAAAGAAATCCGACACATTACAATATCTCCTTGAAGAATTCGTTCAAAGACTGCGAGGAAATCATTGCATCAAGATTTTTACCAAGCCCCTTGTTACACCATGCTTTTTCAATATACCATACATTGACATAAAACTTACCTGGTGTTGTATGATCATATAATTGTGAAGCCTCATAAATATTCAAGAAGAATTTAAAAGGATTTTGGGATCATAGTGATTTCCTCTTTAATTTTTATTTCGGCTCCCAAGTATGAGAATGTAAGATAGTACGTGCAATGCATACCTAGTACGATAATGCACCATAACTGTGTCTCGTTTCTGAGCTTTATGATAGTATATCCGGAAAATTGACAGTACTTGAAGATTGACGCATGTTTGAGATCTCGGAAGAGCTAGGAACCATTGAAAAAGTCTAAATATTTGAAAACTATAAGCATTTGGAAAACTAATTATATACAAGAATTAACCTAGAACAATTATCAAACCCTCATATATCATATATCGTACATCGTACAACTTCGTCGCTGAAAGACAAGATAATATACATATCATACAATATGCAACATGCCACTTCATGTAACCCCCAAAGTTCCATTTAGGGAATGTAGGCAGCAACATCCTGTGCGATAACATCACCTACGCCAGTCAATACCAATTGGCGTTTTTCGTTTTGTCCCTTTCCAAAATTTGACTCGGTACCGGTGGCTGCACCTTTAACAATCCCAGGCACACCTGTTGGGAGAAAGCTTTTGAAAAGTTCGGTGACATCCTAGGCGGGAATTAGTGAGGTATTGACAAGGGGTCAAGTGAAATGAAGATTAGTGGAACTATAAACTTACTTTGTTAACTCCGGTGGCTGTTTGATCTGGAATTACATCGGCCGCGTCGGATTGGCGACGCACCTGATGGGGGGATGTGTTAGTCCTGATTTTTGTTCATTGCTATCTATGTGAAGTTGATGGTAGGATCGACGTTAACGCCGCCATTGTTGGAAAGTATTTGATTGCCATTGCCGAACGTGTTGCTATTTCTAGACAATGAGTTAGTGAACAGTCCGAATATATATGGGTATAGAAGAAGCTTACCCATTATTTGAACCTGATCCATTACCATTACCATTTCCGTTCCCCGAATTGGAAGAACCAGCAGTATTAGAACCAGAATTACCACCCAAAGTGTCTGTAGCTGTGCCAACAGCATTCGCAGCATCTCCAGATGATGATAGAGAATTGGTAATGGGATCGATGGCAGCAACCCACACACCATTGACGTGTGATGATAGAGTAGGGGTTTTTGATTTCCTTACCTTATTGAGGATACTGGATCCCGAGTTTCCTGACCCGATGGAATTCTTGTATCCAAAAATGTTGCCGTTGCCATCTGAGCTTCCGCTGTCATCTCCATTTCCGTTTCCATTGCCCCAATTCTCGTTTCCGGCACTGTTGAAGTCAGTCTGAGCACTTTAAAATGGGAAGAAAATTGTGTTCTAATCGAGACCAGCAGGCTAGAATAAGATCCCCTATCTAGATAATCCTGAAACTCCCAACATTGAAACGTATGGGCTTAATGCTCCGACAAATCTACTACTCCGAGAAATTTGAGTGCTCGAGATACTTTCGATATTCAAAGATCAGTGAGTCTCAGACTGAAGTATGGGATCCTAAACACTCTAGCGATAAGGAGTACTCACGAATTGCCATTGCCATTCCCATTCAAGTTGCTCAAGGCACTACCCAAAACATTTGGCCCAGATCCACGGTTTAAGATGCTCATTCCCGAGTTATCGCTTCCAATAGTATTCCCGTTGCCGAATTTATTGCCATTTCCATCCCATGATCCTGATTCAACACCATTCTATGTGTTTGGTTAGCTGTGTTACTCAGAAAGTGCAAGGAGACATACACCGTTACCATTATGGGCATTGCCATTTCCAGCAGTATTGTCCTCACCATTAGAATTTAAGTTTCCGAAAGCGCTGCCCAAGACGTTTGAGCCATAGCCGCGCTTTAAGATGTCGATACCGGAGTTTCCGCTACCAATGGCATTTCCGTTGCCGAAAACATTTCCATTTCCATCATTCGATCCTGATCCATCACCGTTCTACATATAATTAGCCAAAGGTCCCAAGAATACCACGGAATACATACGTCATTTCCATTGCCCTTATTTCCATTTCCAACAGAATTGCCCTCGCCATTCCAATTCAAGTTACCGAAGGCTGAGCCAAGACTTGATAATTTGGAAGACGGTACGGGGGCAGAAAGAACAGAAGCTGTGAGGGCAAAGAGTGCCAGAATGTTCTTAGTTTGCATAGTGAAAATTGGTATGATATATGCTTTGTAATAATTGAAGGTCGTACAATGGATGGTGTTTAAGGCAGTATCGAACAATGTGTAATGAAGTAGGATCTATGAGGAAGTTGATGATACCTGGATGAAGGGCACATCGATATTTATATGCAAAATTCTATCCATATCATGTAAAGATGGGATGTAGTAGATATCTAGGCCTACACTGGCGTTCTGGATTTGCAGATCTTTGAGCGCTTCACGAGGACCGATGTTCGATGGGAAGAGGCATTCACCTCTTCGAAGGATTGCCGAAAGGTGCTTCATAAAAGGCTCAACCAAGTTATTGACGAGAGATCATATCAACGATGCTCAATGTATGTGGTGGTGATTAGGATCATTAATGAGGTGCATTGAGGGATGATCGGATTTACAGGTAAAGATCTGCGCTACACCCTGCGGCTTACAGCGTGGCTTCATATGTTAAAGGCTAAAAAGCTAGCACCGGAGATATACAAGCATAAAATTTAAATTAGACTTTTGATTCTCATTTGATATAAATGAAAGCCACATTCGTCAGATTAGGAAGTATAAAGTGGGTAGCCTGCTCTGATTAGGAATGCGAACAGACGCTTAAGGTTAGCGAGAACCCCCACAGTCTAAACAATCTAAGATTGTTGTTAAACCCCGGGGAAGAAATTCCCCTAGACCTTTCATCTTTGGCGCTTGCCAATTTATCCCGAATCTAACTAAGTCTCTCGTCATCAATGTCAAAGCAGTGATTGAGTTGTGCACTATTGGAACAGCAATAACGCAGGGTTTCCGGCAGCCTGGACCATGATCAGAGAATCGAAAGCCTTCAATTTCCGAATTTCGATAAATTATTCAATCAAAACAGTTTGGAATACTAGATTCAAGTGCTCGCATCCAGTCTATTGGCCTAAACTATCAGACGCTCTGCAACGACATGATTTGAAGTGAATTGTGAAAGAAGAAAAAAGAGCCAAGGGAGATAGGCTTTTCAATAGCTTCAAATGTCTCCTATAGACGAAAGGTGAGATAGGTGTAGTGGAGCATTGTAAGTGCCATCAAAAAGGTACTGGAAAAAGATGGAGATGGACGGATGGCAGCGAGCCGAAACATCATTCGATTCCGCAGCGGCAGTTCTTCGTAGTTGAGAGATTTGCCACAATCTGGTATTCTATTGCTGCCTTGCAAATTTGGGTTTCCATAAACAATTTGAACACACCTAATGAAATGACATCTTGACAGGCATTGCATGTTTTTTTGAGTTTCCTTGCAATTGATCGAAATTCACAGTCGCTTGATATCGAGCTAGAGTGATGATTGGGCTAAGCCAGGAGACGTTAGCTTTTGAGGTTATTATGTGGAGATACTAGAATGAACCTCGGAAGTATAGAATATTTGAACCTTCTCTCCTCACCTCACTAAATTAAGTTTTAACCAATATGTTGCTAAAAGCTACCTAGTTATCCACCTAGCTAGGCGATTTACGCCTCTTATCCTGTGATCTTCATTATATGGAGATTCTTACCTTTATACCCTTTATCCATCACCGGAAGTACCTCCATCGAGATTAAACTCAATACCATTGGTGCACTGTGTGCCATCCATTTCCTTGCCGGATGGGCAACAAAAAACAAAAAGTTCTCTGTAAATCACAATTTCACGGTTTCATACAGTGATAATGAAAAACTGCATGGTGCATCTACTTCCAACTAACCGCCATTTCAGATTGAATGTACTTAATCTTAAAATCCTAGCCATTGGATTCCATTTGGCCTCCGAAACCGATGTTAAACATGTACTCGAACAAATATTCTAAACTTGGTTGGGTAGACTGACAAATCGAAAATTCTGATAGTAAGAAACAGTTCAGTCATTTGGAAAGATGCTTCCGCACCAAGAACTGGTTTAGATCATCCGCACTGCACTGCTCTACTGTCTGTTTAGCTGCCTTTGGAAACTTACTCGATATTGATGTGTTCGATCCCAGGTGTATGGCGCCATATTTTGGGCGCCACCTAGCATATTCGGTTATATGCCTTATCCTAAGTATCCCTTTCCTTGTGGTGATCTTCCAAATAGTAATTCGACGTCAGCGGTACTAATTCGCCAGCCGTGGGTTGTTGTGGCTCTGCAGTGCAGGTCACCAGTCTTATTTTCCAAGAGATCAGCATCAAAATGGAGGTTTAGACTACCTTTACCCGTGTCAATCTTTTGTAAACATCGATTTTCAGCACAGATTGCGATGAATCCAACTTTCGTCCCGGTTCAATCAGGCAAGAAAGAGCAAATCAGTCGATTCTGATATGACGGCCTGGTTCTCGGAGCTAGAGACTTTTTGTTGTGCCGTCGATTCTGTGGAGATATTCCAATATTCCAATATGGACATATAAGAACCGTGGTTTCCTTTCTCCTTCTTTTAACAGCCCCATATTCACAATAGTTTCCGTCTTTCATCAATCCATTTACCCCTTATCCAATTCATCAAATCAAAAGTCATAGACCAAACATAAATATACAATCATGAAAGTAAAAGTCATTGTTGCGCTATTGGCATTGACTGCGAGTGAAGTCGCCGCGTATCCTCGATTGGCTGCAGAACATGCCGAAAGACTCGCAAAATCTCAACTTGGCAAGCGAAGTACGGCTGCTCGTGACCCACTTCAAAAGAGAGCCAGTTTTGATGCTGCGTCGCAGTACGTTAGCACGACAGGAAAGTATGCTTTTATACCACCAAATTTCGGCGCAGGAGATGTTCGAGGACCTTGTCCGGGATTGAATGCCGCTGCAAATCATGGATACATCCCCCACAGTGGAGTCGGTACTATAGGCGACTTTATCGATGGTACCAATAGGGCTTATGGCATGTCATTGGACCTCGGAACATTTCTTGCTATTTTTGGCGCTGTGTTCGATGGCAACTTGCTATGTATGTTTGAATGCTTCCTTTTGTGTATTGATACTGACATCTCATAGCTTGGTCAATTGGTGGACCGACACCTAAAGTTGGCCTTCCCCTGGGCAATCTTTTGGGGCTCACTGGAACTCCTCGAGGCATTTCTGGCTCCCACAATAAGTACGAATCTGATACCTCTCCAACTCGCCCGGATCTGTGGCTAGCTGGACAATCCTATAATCTTGAAGTCCCACTATTCCAGAAGTACTACGATGCTTTGGTCGAGGGTGTTGGTGCCGACGAACAATATCAGAATCTTCTTGACTTCAGAATCGACCGCTTCAATAACTCTATTACAACCAACCCCTACTTCTTCTCTTCGCCCTTTGCAGGTGTTCTCGTTTCTCCTGCCGGCTATAATTTCCCAGTCCGAATGATGTCGAACAAATCTGCAGAATTTCCGGAGGGTTCATTGACTAAGAAAGATTTGATGTCCTTCTTTGCCATCACAGGCGAGTCTGGCAACTTCCAATATAACGTCGGCAATGAACGTATTCCAGACAATTGGTACAAGAGAGCTATCGGCGATGAGTATACCATCGCTGGTTTCCTTACTGATGTTGTCGATTATGCTCTGCAATATCCACCTCTTCTTGATATTGGTGGAAATATGGGAACACCCAATACTTTTGCACCTGTCAATCTTGGATCTTTGACCAAGGGCGTGTTTCAAACCGGATCTTTACTTGAGGGAAACAACTTAGAATGTTTTGTTTTTCAAGTCGCACAAGCAGCACTCCCAGATATTGCTGCCGGTGCCGTTGGGAATCTTGCAAATACCATAAAGCCATTTACTGATGTTGTTACTCAACGTCTTGGTGGTTTGGGCTGCCCGCAATTACAAGGCATTGATGAAAGTCAATTCTCCGAATTCCCAGGATACACCAATTGCCAGAATAGATGTACGGAGTATTAGGCGGTTTTGAGAGCAAGGGCTGTATGATAAAAGGGAAACATCCTAATGTTAACGATTTATGATTGCGTCGAAGATTATAGCGAACTCTGGAGCAGAAATTATTGATTTCTTTGTATTATAATTTGTATAAATTAATGTAAATTATTAATTGATATGTACCTACTTTGGGATTTGTTTTCCCAAGAATATACTTATTTCAGTGTCAAATATGTATGGAAATATTATAGAATACCGATATAGCTAGCTAATCGTATAAATTTGGCGAGTGTCCTTTGAAGTTTCAATGGATGGTGATAATTAATTATTACCTCGTGAAGGAATCCGGAAATCACGACACGTCTCTTTTATAGATATTGACCGATGAAAATAGGCTGCACAAGTCAAGGGTTTGGCTTGATCTTCATCGAACTACAAAACCGGCGCTGAAATCAATTCACGTTCATGTATCAGTAACAAGCTTAATCTTGCTGATCGCGCCTGCTTGTCAGCCTTGTTAATCTCCATAAAACGAGGCTGAGATCCCCTCATCCTGCATCTCGAACTTCTGCGATTCTTCATTCTCGATACCAGCATTATGAATTTGTCACTCACGGATCCTTTTGTTCTTGCACAAGATTATCCCGAATCATCCACCCTCACTCTTCGCAGCGGCCATGCTTCCTGCGTGCGCTTCAATCGCAAAGGCGACTTTCTTGCCGCAGGGCGCACTGATGGCACAGTCGTAATTTTTGATGTTGAGACCAACGGCATAGCACGGAAGCTCAAAGGACATACACGACAAGTGCAATCACTAAGTTGGTCGCGTGATGGCAGGTTTCTACTCACATCGAGTCAGGATTGGACATGTATTATTTGGGATTTGATGGACGGGAGTATTCTGAGGACTGTACGATTTGAGGCACCGGTATACTTGGCAGAATTCCATCCTTGGACACAGTGAGTCGAAAAATATCATTTTTAGTTTACCTTCAGGACGGTGACTGACCCTTTCTGCGTATGCAAGTTTGAAGATATTGGTCTCATTGTTTGAGGACCCGCCCCTACTGGTAGATCTTACGAACCTCCAAGTAGTGAAATACATTCTACCCTCTACTATTAAAAAACGAACAGTATACGGAGAAGACGAATCAAAACCAATCGCACCACAAACCACAACAGTCGCAATCTTCACCGCCTCGGGAGATCACATACTTTCGGGTACTAATAAAGGGTGGCTGAACATAATAGAAGTGGCTACGAGGACGGTTATTTACTCTACAAAATTGTGCACCGGCGTGTTACTTTATATGAGGCTTACAACTTCTGGACGAGACGTGGTAGTCAATGCTCAGGACAGAATTATTAGGACGATCCAGATACCGAATTTATCAGCTGAGGATCTGGACCCTGATACGATAGATATTGAAGTCGAGCACAAATTTCAAGATGTGGTCAATAGGCTGAGTTGGAACCATGTAGCGTTCAGTGCAACAGGCGAATATGTAACGGCTTCAACATTCAACAACCACGATATTTACATATGGGAAAGAAATCACGGAAGTCTGGTAAAGATTTTGGAAGGACCCAAGGAAGAGCATGGAGTGGTTGAATGGCATCCTCACAAGCCGATGATTGCGGCATGTGGCCTGGAGTCAGGAAGAATACATATTTGGTCCATAGTTCCGCAGCAAAGATGGTCGGCTCTAGCACCGGACTTTGCTGAAGTCGAGGAAAATGTTGAGTATATTGAGAGAGAGGATGAATTTGATATTCATCCCCAGGAGGAGATTCACAAAAGGAGATTGGATGCCGAGGACGATGATATAGATGTTTTAACGGTTGAACCAATCAAGGGTGATGTAATCGACGAAGACAACGCATTTAGGATGCCGGTACAACTCGATGGTGATGATACCGAGAGCGAAGAAGAGTTTGTAGCTGTAGGCAGGGGTGAAATGAGAAGGAAAAGTCCATCGGATGGACGCAACTACCAGCTTGATTCGGAAGCAATTGGCAGTGCAGATGAACAGCCTCGAAGGAAGAAAGGTAGAAGACGTTGAATCATGCATTCTTCTAAATTTTCGATAAATGGCGTTTTCTAGGCAAGCATGTGGTCTGGAGTTTAAGGTGGGAAAGATATGTTTTCGGTGGGTACTTGACTGACTTGCATATCATATGCAGCCATCAACCAATTAATAGCTTACACATTAAGAATGAAATAATCTAGCAACAAACTCAACCAGCACTTCCCTTCGTTATCTTATCTCACAATTTTTGCATAAAGTATTTATACAAGACATGATTCTCCCGTTTCTAGTCCTTCGAAACAGTACGAACTCTTTGGCTGTATAAAAAACGCCTCGAATCCTGCAAATCGCTTACACATAACCTTTTCATTCCTGATCCTCCAACCACACCGCAGTCTTGTTCACCCGTCTTACATTCCTATCACATCTTTACCTAAAAGGTGGCTGCATCTAGGGACTTACCCCTCACTCTGAATTCACCTACATAAAGAACGTGATAAAGAACCCCTTCTCACCATGTTATCAAGACCTGCTCCTCCTCTTCTTACAATAAAAACAACATCTCTTGTGCCTCCTACAAATCTCATAGCCGTTTCTACAAACACATATAGTTCCGGTACTGGTACACAATCATCAAGTTCAGAATCCGCAACGACGTTATCGGCTATTTCAGCGGTTGCTAAATCGGCACTCCCGATTTCGAGAGCGGGATTGTCGAGGAAGATATCGGGATTGGCGACTATGGGGAAGGGAGAGGCGAAGGAATTTGATTACATTGTTATTGGGGGTGGAAGTGGTGGAAGTGGGACGGCGAGGAGAGCGGCGGGACCCAAGGAACGAGGGGGATGGGGAAAGAAGGTTCTGCTGGTGGAGGAGGGGAAAAGTGGTGGGACTTGTGTTAATGTTGGGTGAGTTCTTGAGGGCCCTTCTCTTGTGTTTGAGCAAGTTGAAACTCAAATTTATGGGTCTTATTTTGAGGGGATTGTTGCAAGTTGAGTCGAGTGACTCGAGATGGTGTACCGACATTATCTGAAGTGAAACAAGAATTGCATCTATAGCTTTTCTCGCATCTAGTAGAGATTCTTTGATTTTCTTGATGTCTGAGTATCTTCATTTAACTAGTCAATTTGAAGAGGAACCCTTTCTTTATACGTTTTTCAGTAGAAATTCTGTTCATGTACTTAAAACCACAACTCATGTCCTGCAAGTACTGACAACAACACAGCTGCGTCCCCAAAAAACACACTTGGAATTTCTCTTCCATGGCTGAAGCCCTCCGTGCTAGCCAACACTACGGCTATGAAACCCCTTCCAATATTCCCTTCAACTATGCCTCTTTCAAAGCCAAACGCGATGCCAACATCGCTAATTTAAACCGTGGTTACGAGACTAACTGGACACGCGAGGGAATCACTCTTGTTCGTGGGACCGCCAAATTTGTCGCTTCGAAAACCATTAGTGTGGAATTGGAAGATGGAAGTGGTGTTGAAACATTCAAATCCGAACATATCTGTGTAGCTACTGGCGGCAAACCCATCGTACCGAAGATCCCTGGCGCCCATTTTGGTATCACTAGTGATGGATTCTTTGGACTTGAAGAATTGCCTAAGAAAATTGCGGTGGTGGGAGCAGGATACATAGCGGTTGAGATGGCGGGAATGTTGAATGCTATTGGAGGCATTGAAGTCCATATGTTTATACGCGGAGAGAAGATTTTACGGAAATTCGATCCGATGGTTTCGGAGACGATGACGAGGACGTATGAGGAAGCAGGGGTTATTATCCATAGAGGATATAAGGGGTTTGCGAGAGTAGAGATGTGGAGTGGGAAGAAAAAGAGCGAGGAGAAGGTGTTGAATTTGAGATGGGACGGGGATGATGGGAATGGATTGGTAGTTAATGAGGTGCTTTGGGCGGTGGGGAGAAGTCCAGAGACGGAGGGATTAGATTTAGGGGCTGCGGGGGTACTGACGGATGAGAAGGGGCGTATTCGGGTAGATGCATTTCAGAACACAAATGTGGAAGGAATTTACGGTTTGGGAGATGTGACGGGCCAGATGGAACTTACACCTGGTATGTATTTTTGTATCCCATGATCGGATGCAATGAAATGGAGGAGTATCTAACATGTAAAAAGTTGCCATAGCAGCTGGTCGACAGCTTTCCAACCGACTTTTCGGTCCCTCCCAATTTTCCCAATCCGCACTCTCCTATTCGCTCATCCCAACCGTCGTCTTTGCGCATCCTGAAGTCGGTACTATTGGTCTTACAGAACCTGAAGCCCTCCAAAAATACGGGGCTGGCAATCTCAAAATTTATCACACAAAGTTCGCAGCTATGTTTTATGATTTCTTTCCGCCAGAAGAAAAGAAAGGTATACCAACTGAGTTTAAAATTATCTGCGAGGGTGAGGAAGAGAGAATTGTGGGATTGCATTTGATAGGACTTGGGGTTGGAGAGATGCTACAGGGATTCGCGGTGGCAGTTAAGATGGGGGCTAGGAAAAGAGATTTTGATGCTTGTGTGGCCATTCATCCAACAAGTGCGGAGGAAATTGTTACAATGAAGTAGAGATTAGTGGAGGAAAATGGGAGTGGTATGGTGACATGGAATTATGGGTATAATATATTCGTGGCTCGGTGGATGGGTAGATGAATGGATGGATTGGAAAAGGTAATAGGTGGCAAATTGAACAAAGCAAATGGGATGGGCACATTATGAACGAAACCGGTGCAACCAAGGTCTGGTCACAGGAATTTGTTTGCCATGATAATGAATTATAGACTGTTTTCTTTTGAGCTTGAGCCTGCCATACAACAGTGACGAGCGAGAACATGTCTGCCCATACGCAACAACTATCTTGACTGTACCTGTAAATGAGGATGTCTGGTCAGTCACCCGAAAATCTGATTGGACGGTGATATAATTGCATCTACCTTACAGTAGTGAATACCCTGGTGAATGTACGTGTTTGATAGAATCCAGCTCAGAAATTGTGTCATTCATATCACACCGAATCTGAACAAGTTGTGTGGCAGATAGGTGCAATCTAACATCAAGCAACATCAAAGTAATTGCTTGTTACCTCTGAAGTATCTGTAATAGCTTGTAAACAATCAATGGCATCTTGCATCATGCAGGCAATACGTTGAAAGGATCTTCAACTTGAAAGCTCAACCTTTTCAAAGCTTTTACCAACTACTTGGGCAACTATTGCTGAAGAGCTATTGAGTGCAATACTGTTTGAATGGTAGTAGTCCAAGACTTAACTATAAACCTCAGATCCGGGTATAGGTAGATGAGGGTGGAAGGATGGACAGAACCGAGGGGGCAACTCGTGTAAAAGGAGAGACGAGATCCGAAGCAAAGGTCTAATTATGATCAGTGATTAGACTGTGAAGGTGAAGTTGAAAGCACATCTAAGGATATATTACTTTGGACAAATAGTAACGAAATCACAAATAACTTAACAGGCCTAATGATGAAGAATCCATCAAAGAAAAATAATACTTATCCGTCCTTTTGAACCTTTTTAGGTATAGATGTGCCATTTTGAGTATGAGTTTCAAGCTGTATCTAGATAGAGATTGTACTAGCTCATAGTCAAAGTTAAAGCTGGGATGAGCTTCTTAGAATTATTTCATTGATAGCAGATACTTCATCAAAGAACGATATTTACATTTCTTTCAACTTTCTCAGGATGTTGATTTCCTCTCCTTTTTTATTCCTTTCAACTTTACAGGCCGAATGAGTCTTTTCGGGATGAATGTTTGAAACAAATTCATCAGCCACATCTCGGATATGATTGGTTCACAATAATACATTTATCAACTAACTGTATTAAGTTAATCAGCTATCCGGGAGCCTCATCAATCAGCTTTCTTTCGCGACAGATCAAAGGAACCTCCTCCTCACGAACCCCATCCACCACCATCAACAACAATACGACAATTTGTGGAATCGCACCAAAAGACGTGGATTCCTCATTGCTGGTCTTTCTAAAGAGGAAGAAACTGTATACACTCTTTTATTGACAGCATCACCAGTTCGATCGAGTCGTTCGGTCGGAGAAATCGAAAATTGTCCTTCAGGCCTAAGGCCTGGCCTCTCCCTCCGGATCGCAATATCAACATCCTATCCATTTTGCACATAGACTTGCTTGTTTTTCGATACAGCTCCTTCTGCGAATTACTAAGACCATATCTTTGAGATAAAATCGCGTCGCAACGTTTGGTACAGTGGTTGATCTCTATTTATACCGCTCGTTGCCACACTTACTTTTGACCTTCAACCTTTACAACAATTTCTTAATAAATATCAACAACCGCCAATATGGCGAATCTTAATTTTGCGCATTCAGATGCGCCTTTGCGAACTATCGAGGAGATACAATTTGGTCTCTTCTCTCCTGAAGAGATCAAAAATATGAGTGTCTGTCATATTTTGTACCCTGAGACCATGGATGAAAGTAAGATGAAACCGAGAGAACAAGGTCTCAATGATCCCCGACTCGGATCTATTGATAGACAATTTAAGTGTGCTACTTGTGATCAAAACATGTCGGAATGTCCTGGTCATTTCGGTCACATCGAATTGGCCAAACCTGTTTACCATCCTGGTTTCTTGAAGAAGACAAAGAAGCTTTTGGAAATGGTCTGCCACAATTGTGGTAAAGTTAAACTAGACAGGGTTAGTTTGCAACCTACTTGAAGTGGTTTGTTTCATGTGCCTTGATGCTAACATCAAATATCAGAGCAATCCAGCTTACAAGGCAGCTGTCTCCATTCGTGATCCTAAGCGCAGATTCGAGGCCATATGGAAGCTCTGCAAGGTCAAGATGGTTTGTGACAGTGACGTACAGATGAACGAGGAAGAGTTCAACGGAGATCCAAAAGAGGCTGCAAAGAAATCGCATGGAGGATGTGGTAACATTCAGCCCGAAGTTCGTCAAACTGCTTTGGCTCTGTGGGGTACATGGAAGGCACCTAAGGATGAAGATGGAGAGGCAGTACAACCCGATAAGAGACAAATCACTCCGGAAATGGCTCTTAACGTCTTTCGCAGCATGACCACCGCTGAAATTCAGGATGTCGGACTGAATGCAGATTATGCTCGTCCTGAATGGCTGATCATCACTGTTCTTCCAGTACCACCACCTCCTGTTCGACCAAGTATTTCTATGGATGGTACTGGTCAAGGTATGCGAGGAGAGGACGATTTGACCTACAAGTTGGGTGATATCATCCGTGCCAATGGTAATGTCCGTCAAGCCCAACAGGAAGGCTCGCCTCAGCACATTCTACAGGATTTTGAAACCTTGTTACAATATCACGTAGCAACTTACATGGACAACGATATTGCCGGTCAACCACCCGCTCTGCAGAAGTCAGGTAGACCTGTTAAGTCCATTCGTGCTCGTCTCAAGGGTAAGGAAGGTCGTCTCCGTGGAAATTTGATGGGAAAACGTGTCGACTTTTCTGCTCGTACTGTCATTACTGGTGATCCCAATCTTTCTCTTGATGAGGTTGGTGTTCCTCGCAGTATCGCAAGAATTCTCACATATCCGGAGACTGTTACACCATTGAACATCGATAAATTACATCAGCTTGTCAAGAACGGTCCAGATGAGCACCCTGGTGCCAAATATGTCATCAGATCTGATGGTACGCGTATTGATCTTCGCCATCACAAGCGCGCAGGTGCAATCTCACTTGAGTATGGTTGGAAAGTTGAGAGACATATTGTTGATGGTGACTTCATTATCTTCAATCGTCAACCATCCTTGCACAAGGAGTCTATGATGGGTCACAGAGTTCGAGTTATGCCTTACTCCACCTTCCGTCTCAACTTGTCTGTTACTTCACCATATAACGCAGATTTCGATGGAGATGAAATGAACTTGCATGTTCCGCAAACTTACGAGACTCGTGCCGAGGTCATGAATCTCTGCATGGTTCCACTTAACATTGTTTCTCCTCAAAGAAACGGTCCTCTCATGGGTATCGTTCAAGATACACTTGCTGGTGTTTACAAGATCTGCAGAAGAGATGTTTTCATTACAAAAGAACATTTGATGAACATTTTGTTATGGGTTCCAGATTGGGACGGTGTCATTCCTCAGCCAGCTATTCTCAAGCCACGTCCTAGATGGACTGGAAAACAAATTGTCAGTTTGATCATTCCTAAGATCGTCAATTCCTACAATGCCAGCAAGGATAAAGAGCATCTGCATGCGCCATTGAACGATGACGGTTGTTTGATCCAAGAGGGACAGCTTATGTATGGTCTGATGGCCAAGAAGAACGTCGGAGCCTCTGGAAACGGTATCGTTCACATCGTTTTCAACGAGCAGGGTCCAGATGCTGCAATGGCTTTCTTCAACGGTTGTCAACGAGTCATTAATTATTGGCTTCTTCACAATGGTTTCAGTATCGGTATTGGTGATACGATTCCCAACAAGGAGACAATTGAACAAATCGAGAAGGCCATCGCCAAACAAAAGGCTGAAGTCACAGAGCTTGTCGAGAAGGCTACTAGTAACGAGCTTGAATCCCTTCCAGGTATGAACGTTCGTGAAACCTTCGAATCTCAAGTTTCCAAAGCTTTGAACGAGGCTCGTAACACAGCTGGTACAAAGACTGAGGATGGTTTGTTGGATATCAACAATGCTGTACAAATGGCCCGCTCTGGTTCAAAAGGTTCCACTATCAATATTTCTCAGATGTCTGCCCTTGTAGGACAACAATCTGTTGAAGGTAAACGTATTCCTTTTGGTTTCAAGTATCGTACTCTTCCACATTTCACCAAGGACGATTATTCTCCAGAATCGAGAGGTTTTGTTGAGAATTCATATTTGAGAGGTCTCACCCCAACGGAGTTCTTCTTCCACGCAATGGCTGGTCGTGAAGGTTTGATCGATACCGCAGTCAAGACTGCAGAAACTGGATACATTCAACGTCGTCTCGTCAAAGCTCTTGAGGATGTCATGGCTAAATATGATGGTACCGTCCGTAACTCGCTCGGTGATATTGTTCAATTCGTCTATGGTGAGGATGGTCTCGACGGTGTCATTTTCGAGAACCAAAAGATGGATCATATCAACATCAGCAATAAGGCATTTAATGATCTCTTCAAACTTGAAGTTATGTCTGAGCGTATCTCAACCGACGTATTAGAGCATGCAAACGAACTCTACGGAGATCTCGAGACTCAACAACTCCTTGATACAGAGTTTGCTGCTCTCGAAGAGGACAGAAGACTCCTCCGAGACTTCGTACATTCCCGAACCAAGGAGAAGGATGACGACCACTTCCAACTTCCATTGAACATCATCCGAATTATTGACAGCGCAAAGAGATTGTTCAAGACAGATGACGGAAAACGCAGTGACTTACACCCTAAAGATGTCATTCCAAGAGTTCAACAGTTACTTGATCGCATGATCATCGTCCGTGGTACTGACGAACTTTCCGTTGAAGCTCAATATAATGCCACAATCTTCATCAAGGCTCAGTTCAGATCTCGTCTTGCTTATAAACGCATTGCGCTCGGTATGCATCTCAACAAGCTTGCGTTTGAACACATTCTTGGTGAGCTTGAGAGTCGTTTCACCAGAGCTTTGGTCAATCCCGGTGAGATGGTTGGTGTGCTTGCTGCACAGTCTATTGGAGAACCAGCCACACAAATGACCTTGAATACTTTCCATTTCACTGGTATTTCATCCAAGAACGTTACTCTTGGTGTTCCACGTCTCAAGGAAATTTTGAACATCGCTCCAAACATCAAGACGCCGTCTATGATTGTTTATCAAGACGGTGCTAATGCCAATCAAGAAACTGCCAAGTTATTGCGTAGTGCTGTTGAGCATACTACCTTGCGCTCCGTTACTTATGCTACCGAGATCTACCACGACCCTGACATTCAATCCACTACCATCGAGGACGATATTGACATGGTTGAGTCTTACTTCATCATCCCTGAAGAGCATCACGATTCTCCAGATAACCAGTCCAGATGGCTTCTTCGTCTTATTCTTGATCGTCAAAAGATGTTGGATAAGGGATTGAAGGTCGATGATGTTGCTATCAAGATCAAGGAAAATTACCCCAAGGATTTGGCTGTCATCTTCAGTGACAACAATGCTGAGCAGCAGGTTATTCGTATCAGAATGATTAAGCAAAGTGATTCGAAGTACGATGACGATGACATCGAAGAAGACATTATGCTCAAGCGTCTTGAGGCACACATTCTTGATACTTTGACTCTTCGTGGTGTTCTAGGTATTGACAGAGCTTTCCTGAACAAAGATGTCAAGCTTTTCGAGAAGCCTGACGGCAGATTGGTTGCAAGCAGAGAGGACAAGGACTGTGAAGAATGGTACCTTGATACCAGTGGAACCTCGTTGAAGGATGTCTTGATTGTACCAGGAGTTGATCCTCGACGAACCTATTCCAATCATTTCATCCAGGTTTTCGAAGTCTTCGGTATCGAAGCTGCTAGATCCGCTTTGATGCGTGAATTGACCATGGTGTTGGCTTTCGATGGTTCTTATGTTAACCATCGCCATCTTGCCCTTCTTACTGACATTATGACTTCGCGTGGTCACTTGATGGCTATCACTCGTCACGGTATCAATCGTGCAGACACAGGAGCTTTGATGAGATGTTCTTTCGAAGAGACTGTTGAGATTTTGCTCGAAGCTGCCGCTGTAGGTGAATTGGACGACTGCCGTGGTATTTCTGAAAACGTTATGCTTGGTCAGCTTGCTCCTATGGGAACTGGAGAGATGGATGTGTTGCTCGATCCAAAGATGCTTGAAACTGTTATCTCTGACAACAGCCGAATGGGTCTTATGGCAGGAATTCCTGTTAAGGGCAGTGAAGGTGGTGCTGCAACTCCTTATGATGGTCAATCTCCACTCAATGAGGGTGGCTATCTCGGTACACCCGATTATGGTGCTCAATTTTCGCCCATTCAAAGTGCTGGTTCTGATACACCAAGTGGCTTTGCTACCGAGTATACTGTCTTTGGTGGTGGCGGCATGAATAGTCCTTATGGAGCTGGTTCTAGAAGCCCAGGTGGTGGTTATTCCCCACAAAGTCCTTTCGCCACATCTCCATCCTCGCCAAACTTTTCTCCTTCCAGTCCCGGATACAGTCCAACTTCGCCAGCCATGGGAGGTGGTGCAAGCCCTGGATATGCTCCTTCGCCTCGCTTCTCACCCGTCAGCCCTGCGTTTACACCCACATCTCCTGCCTATAGCCCTACTAGTCCAAGTTTCGTGTCTCCGACTTCGCCTTCGTATAGTCCCACGTCACCAAACTACTCGCCAACCTCTCCTAATATACATGGATCGCCAACTAGTCCTTCATACAGTCCAACCTCCCCCTCCTATTCACCAACATCTCCAAATTATAGTCCCACAAGTCCAAACTATGCTGGAAATAAAGTGTCTCCAGGCTCAGGCCTCTCACCAACCAGTCCCGTATACTCTCCAACCTCTCCAAATTGGAGCCCGTCTTCGCCCCAACATCAAGGCAACAGCACTTCTCCAAAATATTCTCCAACCAGCCCTTCTTACTCTCCTACCTCTCCCAACTTTTCTCCATCGTAAGTCAAAACGACATCATCCAAATCAATCTCCAAGTGCTAATTTGATATAGATCTCCTCGCGGTGGAAACAATTGATCTTTCCTTTCCTTCTTTAATGTATCAACATTGCCTAAAAAAAGAATATGCATATGGTTTTCGGGAGTTCTGGGTGTATCTGCTCATAATTTTCAAGCTGAAGATTTGTTCATTAGCATTTGGGGTCTTTTCATATTCCTGCCATGGCGTTCATGGGAAGTCTTTCTTTTAAAGCCTAGTACCTGAATTTTGCTTTAGATTCTTTTTGCAGCCACTCAAAATTGTATTATGGCTGGAACTTTCAGGATGGGGTGGTGAATGCACGCATGCATGGGATATTTGAGCATGAAATGAGATTTTTGAGCATGAAATGAGATTTTTGAGCATGGAAGGGCTTCGAGGGAAAAGAAGATGAGAATGGGTGAATGAAGGATGAAGAATGGATTGAGATAAACAAAGGAATGGATGAGATAAGATGATCTTAGATGTCCGAAATGCATTTATGAACAAATCAATTGATATTGTAAACTTCATGTTTTTATGTGTATGATTCCTGGGTGTGTTTTATGTTTTGTGATTAGATGCGTTGTGATGACGTATTGTGTACACACTATGTTCAAATTCCTAATAAGTGTTTGTTGATGAAAGTTAATAAGTGGTAAAATGAAGAGATTCATGGTTTGTGTACTCAAATTTATTAGTGCTCGCATCAAGTCATATTGACTTGTATTCATCACTTTGAACGTGTATGTAACTCTCCTGGGTTTGATAAAACAATAATGATAACAAAGATTGATTCTTGTTGAGATGTTCTTGTGGATGCTAATTGAGATGCGATGTTTGGAGGGTTGTGACTTATAATAGGCATTTTACTTGACTCATTGCGAAGTGTGACATGAGTATAGGGAGGATGATGGTAAGTTATAAAGGGGTAGAAGGTGGAGGATGAGGAGTAGAGAGGATGGAGGTGTGAGGTTATTAGAAAGTGTTGTGTATGTGCAGCTCCCTCAGGGGACATATACCTATATATATACGTAACCTACAGGAAACATTCATTGCTCAGGAGACATCAATTTTCGATGAAGTCTAACACCATTGTATTCTGCTGAGTCTTGGATTTGCAGATTCTTTGATTTTTCCTAAGATTGTTGGCTGAGGAATAGGCATGAGGATACCGGGAGAAGATTCGTGCTTGAATGAGGAAGAAGGAAATGAAGGTCAGGGGAGGGAATCTAAGTTCACTATTTTTGATATCGATACATACACAGACCTAGGAAGATGTTACTCATGGCAGGAAGAACGCGATTATGGGGTATGGAAGGGCCTCTTCTAAGATATGGCACCAACGAGAAGGAGATGTTAGGAGCAGAGGTCTTCTGGGAATGGGATTACAAAAGATTCGTGTAGAGTTGAGCGCGTCAATTAGGTAGGTACTTATAGGAGTGTTCTAGTCACCTCTATTCCTTCTTCTTAACAAAAGTAAGCTATTAGTGCTAAACCCACAGTAGCATCCTTTGAGTCGACAGCGGCATGAACATCTACACGAATTCGCGCTGTATTCTGCACCATCGAGAAAGCTACATAGTTTAATAACTACCTGCAATAATATCGGCACGCCATCACTGAGAAGCTATTGCAGTAGCATTATGAGATTCATCTAGCTGTTCTCAAATTCAGCGAGTCCTCAAGCACAGCCACTCCATCAGTGAATCCTATCATACATGCTAGAACTCGCCAGGCCTCTCGTAATTATAAGAAAAATCACAAGGACAACCTCTACTCTCTCGAGTCTTTCACCACAAGCACAAAGGCATTAACTACCCACCTAGATACCTAGCACCTTCTTATTAACATATTATTAACTGCCGTACTCAAGTATTTTAATACACCTACTGTACATGCTCTTATTCACTCATTCCTTCATCACAAGATTCAACAATATCCATAAAATCCAATACAAAATTTCACCTTTGCCTCTCAGCCAAGCTCTACGCGATTTACAATCGCGTATTCACTCTTTATTGCATAGCAAGATCTTGTAAAAACACGTGTTTTGAGCAAGTTATAAATTCACTACTTGTATTACTTTTACATATATAGGAGTTGCTTTCGAGGTTAGATTTCTTTCACTTGTTTTCTTCTTCATAAAGCATCAAGTCTCACGAAGTATTAAAGATCACTTTCCCTCTGGACTAATTTTTGCATCAAGGCTCCTTGTACTTCTTTTAGTTTGAGTGTTATCTTTCATGATTTGGATTTGTTTCGAGTCATATCTATCTTATTGATTACGATAATCTTGAGGGCTTAAGGCAGTTCTTGAAAAGTATCTAGAGACTGCGTTTTGTGTTGCGGATTGTTACTTTGCAGAGCTAATCGCGACAATATTCCCCCCTTTTCTAGGATCGCCTATTGAAGCCTCTCGAGATCAAAAGTTACCTGCTTTCTCCCATCATCGACTCTCTCCAGCGCATTCATCACCACTACTACAACAGTAGTCTCCAAAAAATAATGTCCGCGGCACTAACACCCGCCAAAGGAATGGGCGGGCGGAAGCTCAAATCCTGGGAACTGGCTATCCAGACTCCCGTAGATATCCATTCTAACATGTCCGACTTTCTCGCACACATTGCGGATGAACCACTTGGACCCGGTTTAGCCGCTATCGCAAACCAACTTTCCCAAATGTACGAGGCGAATGATAATGATGCTCGGCATTTCACTCACACTTTACAGAGAAGATTTCAGAAAGAATGTGATGGACATGATACTGATACAGCGAGGTTTATTGGAGACTTGGCTTTGGGATTGCAGACGAGAATTGAGAGTCTGGATAAGACGATGCCGATTCCGGAGGACTGGCCAAGGCAGATGGAGGATGTGAGTATTTTTTTCATAGCTAATCCTTTGAAGTATCTAAATAAAAGCGAACTGACCTCTCATTTCCTGATAGTGGCATAACAAACAACTCTCGGCTTTCCAACTAAAACTCAAGCAAAAGAAACAAAAAGTCACTGCAGCTCTCGGAAACCAGGATTCGGAAGCGAAGAAAAAGCGTACAGCAGTGTTTGTAGATCAAGAAAGAACACTCTTGAATCTATTTTGGGAAATCAAGAGTTCGATTGTATACTTTTCTCCTCTCCCATTGTGAAAAATATTTAAAGCTAACATCAAACAGGATTCAAAAGAACGAACGCTTGACGAAGTAACAAGCACGTTAGCGCTGCAAACACCAATACGAAAAACCGCTCCTAACAGTTTCTCCTCGGCTCGTACGATGCTACCATCTAGTCCTACGAGATCGATGACTACACCGAGTAGAGAGAGACCGATGGGTCCGGAGAGAACACCATCGAATAAAAGACAAAAAACTGTGGATCATTATGATTTGACTGCTTCGCCTGAATCGCCGGAGCGGTATTAAGTCCTTGATGCGGGGAATTGGTGTATGAGTTTGGTATTATTTGGGGGTGTTTGGGGATATTTCTGCTCCACTGGTGGATAGGATTTGGTGGGTTCGGGTTAGGGAAATGGGGATTCCGATTACTTGAGCGATTACTTGAGCTACCGTTACTTGATGCCACTTTGCACCTCGGGACTACCTGGAAACAAATGAATTAATGTTACTCTATCGCTATTAGACGCTTTTGGTGATGGATGATGCATAAATGATGTCATGTTGAATAAATGGATCATTGAGGGTGGCTTCACCTCTCATGTCGAGATTCTATAACGGTACATATATTATCGAGCGTATATCGTAGTAGGATTATAACAAGAGCGGGAATACGCCAATGTTCCTATTAAGAATGGAACGCTAAATAACCTATGATTCTTCGCTCTTCAACCCACTAGGAAGAATTGCCTTGGAAACTTCAAGCAGTATCAAAATCCCAGCCAATCAATTGCATCAACCAAGCTTGAATGTGAACACCAGATTATATTGGAGTCTCGTTAATGACTGCAACTTATCAGGACATCAAATAGCCTCTTGTCCATTATTTGAGCAGTGAGCCAAGGAATATCCATATACTATATCGGACTGCAAAAATGACCTACCTCCTATCTATCACCACACATACCTGCTGCTGTAAAATACCAGGACATATCTTCAAATTAACAGCATTATGTTCTGTTCTTTTATGCCAGTATCTGACAAATGGTCGAGATTGATTGGGAAATTAGATTTCCCTTCCTCATTTGAGTATTTCAAATGGTCGGTGGATATCCTAGCGTTGACTGAAAATTAGAACATGTTGTCTTGATGAAGTCGGTCAAATTTGATGCAGGTGTTCATACAGAGGTTGTGATTGAATGATTGTTATTTTGAGCAAGTAAGTAGGATATCTTGCCTGGGAATGCACTTGCATTGATGATGGAATAAAGGAATGAGTCCATGCCTGCTTCAACTATTTGTTGGTTTCCCAATCTTGGGGGGAATACACCCAGGAAGGACAATTAACTTGTGATTTGGCACCAGAACTGGATTTATAGTATGGCCAGATACGATGTACAGTAGTGATCATTCGATTGATGGTGTATTGGCGTAAACAGATGTTTCCTTGGGAATGTAGTGAGCGACAAGCTTGAAAACCATTGAGATTAAAAGTTGCTACTATATGAAGTAGCCTTACAATTCTTCCCATTCGACTCCAAAAGAGAAAGAAATTCAATTGTACAGCAGCTTACTACTCTTTCATGTCCACTGTTTGTGCCGTCTTCGAAGCAGTGAAGCAATATTATGAATCCAGCAGTTTGATATTGGATGGTGGTTACACATTCAATTTCCCGGTGTTTACCCGACATAGCAACCGTTCCACGATGGTCCGAGCTTCTAAGACATCAAACTGCGGCCGACAACACCGCTTCTTCTTCTTAATCAACCAATTTCACACTTTTGTATTCAGACTTTTACCATCAAGTAAATTGGACAAATAATCATTACAAACAAGAAAAGAATATATCAAGTAAATCCCTTCAATTCTCTCCTAACTTTTTCAATCAAGACATGCTAATATATATAGTAAACAGTCAAAATCCGGTCTCTTTCCCTTGACCAAGCGGGGTTAAAATTTATGCGGCCGCAACAAGCAAAGTACCTACCCAGTAGCTTTCTTTAGAGCCGTCTGAGCGATTTGACCGAAGATGGATCATCCGAATGGACCGATTCAAGGACCGATTCATGGGTCTATGGGACCCAATGGACCACATGAAGCTCATGGACCGAATGGCATGAGTTTTGCAACTCCAGAGCCTGTGCAGCCGAAAGCACCACAGGCATGCGTAACATGTAAGAAACAAAAAAGAAAGTGCGATAAAGTGCTTCCACATTGTGGCCTTTGCTCCCGAATGCAAAGACACTGTGATTATACTGAACAAACTCCTGCTCCTACCGCCGAGGATATTAATGCTTTACGCATGAAGTTAGTTGAACTTGAAGCTAAAGTTAATGGTGGAAATATGCATGCGCCTTATGGTACCATGCCCAACCATGGCTCTGAATATATGCAATCTCAGATACCTGCATATGCAGATCCACAAGAAAGTCCGTTTAATAATGTACATAATAAGTTTCCTGTTATGGCCGTTCTCGATAATGAAATCTTCAGGAATGAAGGGCAAGGATAAGATCTCTAAGAGTCAATATTACGTCGCTGACCAGACTCCAGTTTAACTATCCCCAGACCTTCGGTTAACCCACCGACAGTAAGTTTTACGTCTTGTTCATATATTTTGACAACCTGTTAGAATAGTGAACTCCTTTTCTGGAGTGTACATCCTTACCACACTCGATCATCACTGTATGCGAACCATTCGTCCTTGAAACTTGCTAATAATCACTGGATAGGAGGTCAATCAAATGTTGGCAAGTGGAGCAGCTATACCTGCTGTCATCTTAGAATACTTTGGAACCATTCACCACTGTCTTCCAATAATCTCTCATAAGAGATTAGAACGAACTCTGACTACTCCTGCCCGGGATAGTAATGCAGACTTAGTTTTGCTATTTCTTTGTATGAAGCTCATCACATCTAAACCAGTAGATGGCCAAGGATGTGGTCAAAATCCAATGTACATCGCTGCAAAGCGTTTTCTTGCACTGCTAGAAGCTTCTGGAATGGTGTCTTTGATCTTGTTACAAGCTAGCATTCTTATTACTCTTTATGAGTATGGCCAAGCAATATATCCTGCAGCTTGGATGTCTGCTGGCTGGTGTTCTCGCTACGCCGTTTTATTAGGCATCAACGATTTTGATAACTCTCCTTCATTGGTTGGCCCTGTCGTAAGCAATACTTCCCCTTTCCATGTTACATTTCTAATTGGGACCGATATTCAGGATACTTGGACCGAGCAAGAAGAGCGATATCGAACATGGTGGGGTGTTCTTATACTTGATAGGTGGGACTTTCACCACAATTCCAAACTTCTAAAACTCACATGACATAGAATGGTCTCGATTGGGAGCAAGAATCACCGATTAACTACCCAAGAACCAAAAGAAGATGATCCTTTACCTGTGGATGATGTTGCATGGGTAAGTTCTCAATTCAGACTTCCGATTAATCTGAACTAATTGGTGTTCAGGATAGCGGCGATATGACTCAAACCGTTCAGAAGCACGTGTCTACCCCGCTCACCGAGTCTGTAACACCATTTGCTCGACTTTGTCAAGGATCTGTGCTTTTGGGAAATGTTCTTCGTCACCATTACACCGAGCAGATTCCAACAGAGACAGCCCGATTTGACATTGCAAGTCAGCTCTTCGATAATTGTTCTGGTCTCGCTCGTGTAGTCAATGAAGAGGCGATGGTTTCTAGAGATTATCTCATGTTAGCAACACCACTCGCCATTATTTACAGCGCAATCATCGCTCTTCTTGACCCCTATTCTTGTCCCGCAGATAGGTTATGCGGCGCATCAACCTCCTCCGAGAAAGGTGTCATGATGAATAAAGCCATCAAAGGTCTACAAGATTTCTCGGCTAGCGTTGTTCAATTTTCTGAGAGTGTAAATAGCCATGCACAAACACAAGCCGATCTTGATAAGGTTAGTCCATTGATAATGGACTCTTTGTGGGCAGCAGGCCAGCATTATATGTGGGAGTGGAGGGAAAGTCGTAATCCACAGTCTCAGGAGGCATTGGAAATTATCAGAAACTGTTTGAGAAGATTTCAGACTAGATGGAGAAATGCGGCGGAGTATTTAAGGATTTTTGATGGTCAGGAATTTGGACAGTTTACTTCTGCGCTAGGAAGCGGCAAGCAGATCAGTGGTAGCTGATTTGCTTATGGTCTTTATATGCATGTAGATGGGATTTGATGTAATTGGTGGTATTGTCTATTGAGGATATCTGAGGCGACTTAAATTGGACGAATTTGAGTATAATAGGAGTTGGGAGGACATTGCTATAATACCAGACAGATGTCAGAATACTAAGTTACTTATTCACATGGGCTTCCCTTACTATTTGACTACCTATCTATAGTTTGAACTAGCTTCCTAAGCTTGATTGATATGTGGTCTAGATCGATGTCAAGTATCATTCTCTCTCGAGTCATTCTGTCGGCCTACAAAATATCTTAGAAAAATAAGAAACTTCATTTTCGGAGTTATATCCGATTACGATTTTACAAGCTTTCCCGGTAACTCCCCCCGTTCGCCCCGCTCTCGGCCCTCTTCGCCATAAGTTTTATTGCGCACTATCTATCACCAGGCCCAATTATAATCGTCCACCCTTTGTCATCTGCGTCATAACACTATCGCTTCCGCAATATCCACTATCAATCTGCAGGGGAAAATGAAAAAAACTCCACCGGAGTCCGGTCATAGACTCATAGTTGATAGAAAATCGTTATCGTCGATTCTGCTTTTCAGCTGTAGGGTCGTACCAGGGTTCAATATGACTTGTAACCAGTGCTATTACGAAGCTATGCTGGTTAGAGGTTCCACTATGAGTCGTTCTTATGGGGTTTGTAGATTCGCTATAAATGTTTTTTTTCCGATGTGGGTTTGATGTATAAGTTCTTTTGTGTTTTATATATGAACCTATTTTCCACGCTTGAATTTTCCTTGGGAAAATTTCGAGAATTCTATGAAGAATCCCTGATACGTGGTAGCATACGAGGAAGTTTTCAGTATGCAATCGTATTTGACATATAAACGATTTGGAAGGTTAACCGAAGCGCAATTCGAGAGGGATAGGTTGAGGGCAGAGGCGCTGGAGAGGGGGAATAGAGATGTGCAATCTGGGAATTTGAATTTGGATTTGGATGTGAATAGAAGGGATGGGTCTGGAGGGCTTCATTTTTCTTCTTCTTCCTCTTCCTCCTCCTCCTCCTCTGATAATACAAGATCCTCGGCAACGGAGTTACATAGGCACGATATCGAGAAAGCAGAGAGGGGTATACCAAATGCCCCTTCACTAGATCACTATACCGAAGAAAATCAATATCAAGAGAAAGATGACGCAGAACAAGAAGAAGAACTAGACGACGAGCGTGGAAACGCGAGATCCGAAACCCTTGATCGAATCGCCACTCGAGCGACAGCACACACCACGCGCAGTTTCGGAACACGATTGGGATACACATTAACGGGGATTGAAGTGCGAGAATTATCCGAACAGTTAACGCGAACGCGGACCGCATCAAAGACGAAATCCCAATCGAGAAAAACACCCCACACAAACGAGACGGGGAATGCAAAACAAGGCGAGAGAGAAACGGTCTTCGTAGTCGGGTATGAAGGCGCGAAAGATCACATGAATCCGCATAATTGGTCGATGTGGCGGCGAGGTTTCTGTACCATAATGATTGCGTCGATTGGATTTATAGTGGGCTTTGCGTCGTCGATTGATAGCGCGGCGTTGACACAGGCGGCGGAGGATTTTGGCGTGAGTGAGGTTGCGGAGTCGTTGGCTACGGGCTTGTTTCTTGTGGGGTTTGGTTTGGGGGCGTTGTTTGCTGGTGAGTTTTTATCTCGTCTATACAGTTCACTTAGTATATGACCAACATGGGTATATGTGATTCTTGAAACTTATATGCTGATATGTACCATAGGACCGATATCCGAAACCATCGGGAGAAACCCAGTATACATCTCCACCCTCTTCATATACATGATCTGGATCATGGCATCCGCGCTCGCCCCCAATCTCGCCACGCAACTCATCTTCCGCTTCCTGGCCGGTTTTTTCGGTTCCACCCCGCTCACCTGCGCCGGGGGATCCATATCCGATCTCTGGTCACCCATGGAGCGCGTGTATGCCTTTCCCGTCTTCGCCAACGCCGCCTTCATGGGCCCGATTTTCGGGCCCATCGTCGGTGGTTTCGTCGGGCAGTCTCACCTCGTGAGTTGGAGATGGTGCGAGTGGATTACGCTGATCCTTTCCGGCGCTATCCTCCTCCTCATCACATTGTTCCAACCCGAGACTTTTGCTCCCATTCTGCTGAAATGGAAAGCTGCGCATCTGCGTCGTATAACAGGCGATGAGCGATTTGTCGCCGAGGTGGAAATCAGAGCAGATCCATTCAAAACGCGACTGTTAAAAGCATTATATAGACCCTGTCTACTCATCACGCGCGAACCCATCGTCATGCTCTTCGCGCTCTATCTCACCGTCGTATATATTATCCTCTTTACCTTTCTCGACGGATACACATACATATTTGGCGAAACGTACAATTTCAGCGAAGGACTGACCGGTCTTGCATTCCTCGGTATTGCCATCGGACTCTGTTTTGCCACGTGTCTCGTTCCGCTGATCCACCACTGGGCGAAGAAAGATCTCGAAGCTCTGCGCGCCATCCACGGCGAGAAAGCGAAACTGCCCCCGGAAAAACGACTCTGGTTTGCCATGTTTGGGGCGCCATTTATCCCCATCTCGCTTTTCTGGATGGGATGGACGAACTATCCTTCGATTTCTCCATGGTCGGGTCTTGTCGCTTCGCTCTTTTTTGGCTTTGGCATCCTGTGTATTTTCATAAGTACGTATCAGTATATCATCGATTCCTATGAAATGTACGCGGCGTCTGCATTGGCGAGTTTGACGCTGGTGAGATATGTGGCTGCGGGGGGGATGGTGGAGGTGGGCATTCCGTTCTATGAGAATTTGGGCGTGCATTGGACGCTTACGGTGTTGGGGGGGATAAGTGCGGTGATGGTGCCGGTGCCGTATTTGTTTTATGTTTATGGGGAGAAAGTGAGGGGGTGGAGTCGCTTTGCTGCGACGCATTAGAGATGTTTGGGTTGTGCAAAAATGACTTCCATGGCAATATTGACTTTGGATTTAGATTTGGATTTGAACTTTCGTGCGTTGGAAAGATTAGAGTGTTTGCAAAGCGTGAATATAATGTCATGGGTTGGGGGGGAGGCAGGCTATGCAGGAGTGTCAGGCATAAATAATAGACAGAATAGACATGAGATAATGATGATGAATTTAGAGGAACAATTTCAATTCATCAACTGCTGTTGCTAATCACCATTCTTACCTTGTGAATACTCATTGTTGCAGAAATGGTATTTCGGTGAGAAAAGTTACACCAAGCAATCTTCTGGACAAGTGTGGAGAGAATGGTGAGAAGAGGCTTTCGAATACTTGATCAAAAAAAACCTTGACCCCTCAGGCGTTTGTGGAGATTAACGTCAAAATATTTGAAACCACATTAAGAAAACAAGCCCAAAAGGTTGAGTATATTGAGCAGCGACAAAAACGGAAATGGAACCAAGACGCTTAAGTTCCTGCGGGTATATGTGATTTTTCATTCCAGTCTGTCTATCTATAAGTATCTCTATCTTACAGGTCTAGATTATGATAGCAGTCCTCTAAAACTTATAAACTTGTTCTTTCGAGTATCCCAACTCCTTCAAGATACCAGCCAACTCACCCTGATCCGAAGGAGAAACCTTTGGACCAGAAATAGCCTTGTACATTCCTGGTGGACCACAGACAAAGACCTTGACATTTTCGGTCTTAGGTTCTGGAAGAACAGTCTTCAAGAGCTCCTTGTTGATGAAACCTTTTCCGCCAGTCCATGACTTAGGTGGGTTATCCAAGACGTAGAAAGCTCTGAATCGTTGTGGGTATGTGTTCTCAAGATCTTCAAATTCGCGCTTCAATAAGATATCTTCTTCGGTGACGTTTGCGAATACCAATGTAACCTTTGTCTTGTCGGCAGGGTTGTTGAAGATGGCTCGTGCGAGTTGGTACATTGGAGCGATTCCAGTTCCGCCAGCAATGAGAGCAATGTGGTCATGCTTGTTTGCTGACCATGGGTATTTTGGGATAGGTCCCTTGAAGTCCAATCTTTGGCCGGGAACCATGGCGTGCATGTGTTCGGACATGACACCATCGGGGTACTTCTTTACAAGAAGATCGATGAATCCCTTTTCACCTAATAAAGAGTCAGTAAAGCTTGATGAAAAGGAATTATGACCGATTCTCACCTTCATCACTAGTGGGTGTATAAGGACGGATCGCAGGCTTTTGCATCTCTGGGCCCTTATACTTGGTAAGGAGAGCAGAAGCGATTTGTAACCCGCTGACTTGGTCACTCTCGGGGAGCTCGAATCTGAATTTCTTGGTATTGTGGTTGATATTCTCGACGCTGTCGAGCTTAAGACTGATGAAGCCTTGGTCACCACCAGTGAAAGCGGCTTTCCCAACCGCTCCTTCGACCTTAGCTTTACCCTGTCCAACAGCCTCCTTAGCCTTAGCTTCTGCGTCCTTTGCTGCATCCTTGACCTTTGCGGCATTATCTCCCTGGTTTAAGAAGTAGTATGCTCCAGCGCCTGCTGCAGCTGCGAGACCGGCGTACAAGGCAGCATTCGATCCACCGCCGCTGGAAGATTCGGTAGCATATCGTCGGTATTGCTATATAACAATTTGTTAGCTTGTGTTGAATGATGTATTTGGATATTGTAAGCCGTTGTGCTGTGATATCTAAGCAAGCTATCTGCTTCAAGCTTCGAGTTCCACAGTAGCGAGAAAAAAAAAGCAGAAAGCTCCAACTTACGCTTCTCAATGGCTGAGCCGCTCTAAGGGTTTGTCTTGCAAACATGATGAAATTTGGTATTATGTAACGTCAATTGGGTATTAGAAGGTATAGAAGGACAATGCTCTGGATTCAAAGTACAAGATTGCTTCTTATGTTGAAGAAATCAAGAGCTGGCCTATGGAACTTAAAGCTTTCACCATTTTCCCACTTAGTGACGTAAATGAACCGGGAAGGCGCTAAGAGTCCGTGCATAGCAAGCTGGATTTACTCTAGGAAAGAGTGACATGTGCTTAGGTAACCAATCGTATTGGAATCGGATGAATATGATTCGATGTAAGATATTATTACCTTACCTATCTGGGTAGGTATGTAATCATTATACAGGACGATATTGGATATAAATTATCCATATGTAGAAATCTTCAAGTTACTGGTTCCGTCCTACTGTATACTCGTATAATTATCATGATAATAAAAAAAGTATTTAACTAACTAGGTAACTACGGGATCGGGATCTAGTGTATTAACTTCTGTTCGAGAGCGCGCCAGGGAACTCCCGCAGTGATGACTAATGTGACCTAAGCCCGATAATGATCGTTCTGATTGGTGATCCACAAAACATTGTAATTGAACCTCACTTCAAGACTTCACTCCAACTTCACTCCAACCACACTTCAACCTCATCTGCGTTGTGGCGACGGGAGAAATGAGAGTGAATACTCGAAATCAAGTGATGTTGAATTATACTCCCAAGAAGAATTATATTTGGCTTCATCCCCTTTGCATTGTATTTATTGCTTCTGTTGTCTTTTGCTCAAATCAAACATCACAACATGAGGCATCAACATTGTAGCTCTTTAGACGTGTCCGTATATCAGATTTGGAGATCGAATTCTTTGGTTATGTAAATTGTGACTATGTGCTGTTGTTTTGCTATGGAAATCTCTCCAGCTCTGAGCTACCTGAGTGTCACTTCATATCTATGTCAAAGATACTGGCAACTAGCCTTCCTAGAGACCCACAAAGTTGATATACGCACAAGCATACAGGCTCGGAGTAGGTATGATACATGGAAGTATAGAGTTCTATCCATTGGCCCAGGGACGTTTCTCCCAATCCAGAGGCTCATAAAGCTCCCTGACTCCTCACAAGACACTATTACTCTTTTTGCTATTCAAATCTTCTTTCTGAGATAGTAGAAATTTTCTTTCTTCTTTATGGATATGTATACACTACCCTAGTACCCAGGGAGTATGCAATCATTGTCTTCTATTTTCTCACACTGCAGACTTCTCTTTGACAGATCTGTAAACTCATAACACATTCTTGAGCCCACAGCATAGCCTCAAACAGAATGATGTCCCAAAAGACTACATTAGGGCGGCAGAGGTATTGAAAGAGCAGTATTGGTTCGGCTCACGGCTTTCCTTCGGCCAAGCTAGCAACACACAGTTGTTCATACAAGTGAGTAGGTATTGTCTCTCGAGATCTTAACTCTTCCATTTTCCTCTTTCGACCTCAATAAACCAACAAAACACCACAACCAGGTGTAAACTTGTCACTACCCAACTTTGGTGTGGTAAGATATCTATCATTTTACCTTCTTCATTTGCGTTTTGATTCTGCGGTGTTGAATCAAAATTCAAATTCTCTTTGATAATTTTGTTTCGAAATCTATTCATCTGCTTCAGTTTCAGTTCCATTGAGGAGGAGCTCAGTTTAAAGGAAACTTCATCAAAGCTGATCATGGTGGAATACGCAAACATGATTGGCGGACTAGCCACTCCGACGCATGATGGCAATGACCATCATCGCGGTGTGTTAACAGATGCAAGCTCTCGCATGAATAGGCAACGCACCAACAGCTTCAATACGAAACCACAATACCAATACCTCTCACCAGAGTCCTTTAACACTCCCGATTGCAAAGGATTCAACATTGATTATTATCTCGAAACTTCTGGCAAATCATCTCAATCTCCTCACAGAAGATTGAGACGCGATACTAGTACTAGAACATTACGAAGTCTTGCTCGTTACCAACAATCTCGAGGGAATTACAATCAATACGACACAGTTCCATATACACCTTCAAAGCTTTCTAAGGTAATGATTGCTGAGTACGAGCTCGACACTTCAGACATTGATACACCTCTTACAACGATGGTATGTCGTCCCAATCTCAATACACAGCCCCTTGATCATTTAAGTTGCCTCAAACATACCGCGGCTTAATCAATCTCAATCTGACCACTAGTAGCCTACCAGACTGTCGCTCAATAAGAAATTGCCGCCTAAGCCGATTTTCCGCCTCGAAAATTCGCCCGAGCGCCGTGGTTTGCTGGATGCCACCGATCTTAGTTCGTCCGCTTTGCAATTTCCTATCCTCCAGCCAAACCCCGTTGCTAAGAAATCCGCGATTGAAGAAATTTCTCCCACAGACTCTGTTGCTACAGAATCTCATACTCAAGATTCCGCCTTTGTTGTTACATCTTCATTCACCTACAATTCGGACACTGATTCTGTTTTTGAAGTTGGCACTGCTCAGATTGGCACTGCCTACGGCGCCTCGACAAACATACAACTCTTGACTCCTCCAGAAGACAAAAATATGGTTGTCCCAAGGGTTCGTGAGACAAATGCTAGTATGAAGCGTCTCCAATTTAACCAAGCTAAACTGGCCAATACACCTGAAACAGACACAGGCAAAAACCACGTTCTTGAAGTTCCAGGTGGCAATGATTTTCTAGCATCCCCAAGTCACATTGCTTCCATGAAGGATAACGGTAGTCCCTTGCCAAAAAACCAACGTCTCAGCCGATCCAGCTTAATCAATGATGAAAGCAGTTTCCCCAAGGTCGTCGATAACGTCATTCCCCGCTTTTCCACACATCAGGAAACTCCTTTGTCCACGAATATTGAGAAAAACGACGAGCCTTCGGTCAGAAGTATGATCGACGTTAGCAGCAATGATGGTTTAAATGACCTTTCAACCCGTATCATTATTGATGGCTCTGATGGCGTAACAGGAATTTTTGCTCAAGATATCCCCAACGATGATCTTACTGAAGAAATCACTGATAATCCGCTCGAACCCACCGATCAAGGAGACTTTGCTCAATCAACTGCCAGTCCCACTAATCAAGAACACATCATCCCAGTCGCTACCAATACCGCTCTTCAAGCTATCGCTCATAGTGGTCCAATTGGCCGATCTGAGAGCCAAATAACTATAGGTAGAAAGAGAGGAATGTCGCTGGTTCCCTCCACACGCTTTGCTAGAAACGCCGATAGGATTGTTCTGGGCACGTCGCCACCGTGAGTTTATTCGCACTTGATCCACTCCACCACTCTCTAATCATTATTTGCAGTTATTCTAAGGTTAGCACTCGTCTCTACATCGACGAGTTCCCTGAAGATATTGAACAATCAAACACTGTCCTCGAAAAAATTGCTAGAAAGACGACGCCGGTAGCGAAGCCAAAGGGACTTAGCGCTGCTACCTCGAAGTTTGGTAAACGCAAGTCGTCTCTCCCAGACTCTGCAGAGAATAAAACCCTTAAGCCGACCGAACTCACTCTAGAGAAGAAACAATCGTTGGCAGAACGTCTGTCAAAGCCAACTGCCTCTTCCGCAGCTCGCGCCAACGCCAATGCGAAGTCTCGCAAGTCAGAGCCTGCTTCAAAGTCGAGTGCGATGTCTTCTGTCAAGAATGCTGGAAGAGGTCTCAAGAGCCGCCTTTCCGGAATGATGCGAAACCGTCGTACTTCAGAAGTGGTTGTTATGGACCCACCTATTTCTGCTTCTGTTAGTGCCCCTGAACAAGTATTTACTCAGCACGATATTCCTACTGTTATCGTGGAAAAGGCACCTGAAATTGCTCCTTTCGTCAATGATCGCGACGTCGGTGAGGAATTCGCGTCGTTTTACAGCGAGATAACCTACTTCGCCGAGCGAATCAATCAAGTTAGTTCAGTTGAGCATGCAACTAACAATTCAGCTGGCCGAAGCAAACTTGTTAGCTCTCAGGTCGTTGAAACTTCTGTGGAAGCTGCCGATTCAACCGCACAGATGGCCGATTACCCTACATTAGTTGCACAGCATTCTGTGATGTCCACTGCTCAAGTTGATGCCATTTTCAGAGAGCAAGATGCACCACCATCAGACTCTGTTATTGAGCACCGAATCCAAACTTTGTCACTCAATGCACCTACGCGTTCTCCTCCATCAGTTCCAAATCCACATGTACAAGTTCAAGGAAATGGTCAAAATGACGTCCAAGTCACTGCTGGAGATGGTGCATCAGATCCACCACGTAGAGAGAACGGTAATGACGGCCATGCGCATGAGCAACCTCTACCGCCATCCATCGAGGACTCGCTTACTGAAATCAAGAATACGCTCGATTCCCTTCGACATGCTCTTACTGTTGAACGAGATCCAGCTCAACAGATCGTTCTCGCTGGCTGCGCTGTATTCCTTACACACAAAGTTCAAGCTATCAACAATAACCGTAAGCTTCGCTTGCTTCTACAGCAAGCACAGGATGTTATGGTACTTGACGCTTCAGTCGAAGCTTTAGCAGCTAAGAGAACTTTGCGCCAGTTGGGTCATCGAGTCGACGCCGCGATTATCAATCATAACTAAAATCGATGCAATTGCTACCATCGCTTTTTAAGCAACTTTCAATTTGTCAGATTTGTGCCTTCTTGGCTTTCTCAATCACAACAAAATTTTCCTCTTCCGGGCCACTTTATTGCAGAAAATTTGTCACATCAATTCTCCGAGCATTCCTCACCAGTCTTCCCTCACCTCAACAACTGTTGTATGCATATGAAAACGGCTCTTTTGGCTCTTCTCTAGAATATTACAGTTGATTCAGAGAACTCAACAGTTTCAATTTAAGCTCAGGATGCTCTCTGTCGGATTACTTCATATCACTTCGCTCTACTACTTCCTCTTCAATCTCTTTTCCTACATACAGCTCAACGCACAACTCATTTTCTTTTCTTTCTTTTGTATTTCGTTTCTTGCGATCTTCGACAATTCTTCGTTGTTTTACTATTCATGCTACGATGGCGAACGCATTCCTTTTGCTGCTAGTCTTTCATCTCCTTACCCAAATCTTGCTGCATATGTCCTCACACGTCTTTCTGAGATTGGGAATGTACAAAGTAGGAGAGATGAAAGATTTGATAGCGGAGAAATGGGATGGAGGATTACTTTTCAAATGGGGGTTATTGCAACTATTGAGGTTTCATCTCGAGGTTTCTTTCAAGAAAAGTCTTGGGGATGGGATTGAAGTAGTTAGTTTCTTATTTAAGGACGAATGGTTGGATGGACGGAAAGATGGAAGGATGGAATGGGAAATTGACTTTTTTCATGCAACAACTAAAGATTCATCTCGACTTTTTTCCTCAGGAGGAATTATGTAGAGAAGAATCTTTTGATAAGTTGCCGTTTTCAGGGAGGGTTGTGAGGGATTGGGATTGGGTTTGAGTGACGGAATAATTGATTTGCTATAATGATGATGAATGAAATGAAATGATGGATATGATGGATATGAAGGAATGAATACTCACGAAAATAACACTGATGGATGGATGGATATGAAAATGAATAACCGAAAGAATACAGGGAGGGATGAATAATCACGATGGGGGATTTCTTACGTTGTAGATAGCTTTTTAGATAGGTAGATAGGTAGATAGTCTCCAGCGAATGAAATATCAATGGGGAAATTAACTTTTGTTGTTTCGAAAGGTGGAGAGCCGGAGGGGTGTGATTTTTCTTGATAGGTACCTACCTGCACATAGATATCATACCTACCTAGGTACTTGAACTCGAGATCTTTCCGCGACCCTCATATCTTTCTAACTATCACCGATATGATCATTTAGCAGGACCGCGCTACCAAGCATTTACGCATACATCTGTGGTGCCTGTCGAAGAACTATATCGATATCGATATTACGCCAGCAGCACCAAGAATCCAACTAACATCCAACAGGATTTCAAATCACAGCCATAAAATACAAATCACCAATCATCAACCATCAAACATCACATAAAATCAATCATACCAACGAAAAAACGGCGTCTTAACGATTGTTCGTCCCAAGTCAGACTACTACTTTCACTACCACTCAATTCTGTACAATAATACATCTTGCTCTAATCGCATTCAACCCGATGCTCATCACCCATCATGTAATATGATGTCTCATGTTATGTTATGTTCCTCTTCCCCTCACTTTACATTACAAATCTGCACCTTTTCCTTCACATCTTCAGCTCTCAGGTTAAAAAATCTATTCTCCCTTCAATTTGTCTTGAGTAACGGAGAAAGCAGTCTCCAACAACTTCGCTTCTTCCTTAGTATGGCTAGCCTTAAGACCAGTAGCCACACTGGCACTTGGATCTCTACCCGCGTACATGACGTGCTTTCTATCATGGTATTGAGTGTTGTTCAACAAAGTTTCAATTCTAGGTTGAGTGAAACTCCATGCACCAGCATTGAGAGGTTCTTCTTGACACCAAACGATGGTCTTGGCATTGGGGTACATGTCAAGGTTCTCCTTGAGTTGTTGCCATGGGAAAGGGTTGAGTTGTTCGATACGAGTAAAGGCAGTGTCCTTGATGTTGTTGTCGGCGCGGTATTTGCTCAAGGCGGCAAAAACTTGTCCTGTGCAAAGGATAACACGCTCGATGTTCTCAGGTTCGTTGATAGATTTGCCATGTTCAGCATCAGGGATAATCCAGCGGAATTGCGAGTCACCAGTGAATTCCTCAATTGGTGAACGAGCAATAGGATGACGGAGGAGAGATTTGGAGAAGAAAATGATAAGAGCTATAAATCGTTAGTGAAGATTTTTTTTGAGGAAATGGTACGACTTACGCTTTCGGAATTGTCTGTTCATCTGTCTTCTCAAGATGTGGAACAAGTTAGATGGTGATGTCATGTAAGCAATTTGCATGTTGCAATCTTGGTGTTGACGCTCAAGCTTCTCCGGCGAAGGGAAGATACGAGGGTCTTCGTTACAGAGTTGAAGATATCTCTCCATACGGCCAGAAGAATGCTCAGGTCCTTGTCCATCATAACCGTGAGGTAATGACATGACGAGACCGGATCTTTGCATCCACTTGACCTCACCAGAAGCGACAAATTGATCGATGATACATTGAGCGTTATTAGCGAAATCACCGAATTGAGCTTCCCACATGACGAGAGCATCTGGTGAAGAAAGAGAGTAACCATATTCGAAACCAAGACAACCGAACTCACTCAATGAAGAGTTAGAAACGACGAACTTTCCTTGGTCTTTGCTGATATGTTGAAGAGGTGTGTAGGTTTTCTCGTTCTCTTGATCGTGGAAGACAGCGTGTCTTTGAGAGAAAGTACCACGCTCAACATCTTGACCAGAAACACGGACGTGGTGGCCTTCACCGACGAGAGTTCCGAATGCAAGAGCTTCGGCAGTTGACCAGTCGATGTTTTGTCCTTCACTGACAGTCTTGATACGGTTAGTCAAGATACGCTTGAGGTTACGGTGGACGTTAAAGTCCTCTGGATATGAACCGATTGTTGTAGCAATGTGCTCCAAAGTGTGAGCTGGTACACCGGTAGGGTTGTGTGGAAGGACTTCGGTAGCCAGTTCCTTTGGCGATTTGAAACCATTCCAAGCGGAGGTTGTCCACTCCTTTGATGTTGGTTGATAATCCTTGCTCTTAGCGAAGCTGTCCTCCAACATTCCCCAAACCCACTTTCGGTGCTCATCAATGTCCTCCTTGGTAAAGCTACCATCCTTGAGAAGTTGATCAATGTAGATGTCAATTTGGGACTTGTGCTTTTGAATGCGCTTGTACATCAAAGGTTGTGTGAATGAAGGTTGATCGGTTTCGTTGTGACCATGCTTTCTGTAACAAACGAGATCAATGACAACATCGCGTTGGAACTCAGCACGCCAATCAGCAGCCAATTGACAAACGTAGTTGACAGCCTCAACATCATCAGCATTAACATGGAAGACAGGAGCATCAATTGACTTGGCAATGTCGGTACAGTAAGCGGTTGATCGAGCGAAACGTGGATCGGTGGTGAAACCAATTTGATTGTTGACAACCAAGTGGATGGTACCACCTGTAGAGTATGCAGGCAAAGAGTGGAAACCCAAACATTCGTATACAATACCTTGGGCAGCAAAGGCGGCATCACCATGGAGGAGAACACCCATAGCAGTCTTGTGGTCCTTTTCATCATTGTTGTAATGCTGAATAGCTCTAGTTTTGCCGAGTACGACAGGGTCTTCAGCTTCGAGATGGGAGGGATTGGCGACCAAGGAAAGTTGTACACGTTTGCCAGAAGGAGTTGGGCGCTCAAAATTCATTCCCAAATGGTACTTAACATCACCGGAACCTTCATCCTCAGCAGCAGCGGAACCACCGAATTCACTGAAGATTGACTCGTTTGGTTTTCTGACAACGTTACTGAGAACATTCAAGCGACCACGATGAGGCATTCCAATAACAATATCTTTGACGCCAAAATCGACACTTCTGTCGATCAAAGCTTTCATACCAGGAACTAAGGTCTCACAACCTTCCAAACCGAAACGCTTGTCGTTGGGGTATTTGGTAGCCAAGAAACTTTCGAAACTTGAACTCCAGATCAAACGATCCAAGATTCTGCGCTTCTCATCAATTGAGTATTTGAAAGGCTTGTCAACCTCAATTCGAGCTCGTAACCAATCACATTGTTCTCTGTCAGGAATGTGGATATATTCGACACCATACGAGCCACAGTAGATACGTTCGCATGCCGCAATAATTTCGCGCAGGGTCATCTTCTCACGACCTGCTTTCTTGAAATGTGGCAGAATACCAGGGCCAAGGGAGTATTCGGTATCCAGATCCTTCTCCGAGAATTGATAATGTTCGAGTTGAAGCTCCTTGGGTTTGCTGTAACCAAATTCCTCCGCCTCACGTCTGATACCGAGAGGGTCGATATCTGCTTTGTGATGTCCACGAGCTTGGTATGCACGGCACAACAACTGAACCTTCAAGTGATTTGTGACTTCCGAACCCTCTCCGCCACCTAAGCCTGGCAAGAAACTTGGTACGCCTCCGGTAGGTGTGGGGACCAAAGTTGGGGGAGGGGTGAAAGCTTGCGACATTGGCATATCACCGCTCTCCATATTTCTGAAGTAAACCTGCCAGGAGATATGCACGCTCGATGGATCCTCCTTCCATTGCATATACATCTCATCAATGTAATTTGCGGTGTTTCCGGACAAAAAGCTGTCATTTGAATCTGGGGCACTTGCAGTAGTCGACTCATGTCTCTTCTGGGAAATGATAGCTAGAGAACGTCGTTTCGATGAGAGGGCGGATTTCGATGTGGCATTCGAGATAGAGAGAGGTGATCTTGAGGTTGTGCACAGAGTTCTAGCAGAGCAGCCACCTCTCAAGAGCTGGCTGCTCGATTGCCTCAGTGTAGTTCGAAGCATTGCGCCTGCCAATGCGAACAGGAAATGACCGAACCAAGAGGTGTTCTATGGGATAGAGTAGGGAGGTTGAATTCAACCAAAGTTGAAAATGAGAGGCGGAGTAAGTCTTATTTTTAAGCAAAATACAAGAACTGCGTAACAGTTCGGATAGAAATGGCAGACGAGTCAAATGATCGCACCGAATCAGATTTTGGGTGGAACAGTTTCATTAATCTTTAGCCTCATAATTGAGGCAATTATCAGAAATAGCATGCCGAAAAATTCGCCCGGACGAATCAGAAGGATGAAGCGGAATTTATTAATTCCGATTCTTTCCATTTTAACCAAGGTAGATGGAAAAATAAATAAAGCTAAGCCTTTACAAGCCTAGCGCAGGCTCACCCACCAATATTGATGTGTCAGCATTTTTTAATGATTCCTGGCTGGATTAACAAAGGTCATCCATCATTCATTGAAAGGCTGAATTCAAAGTACTGCAAGGCACCTGGGGATAAGAAGATCTTCCATACGACCACACACATACATTTACTACTTGCCTGGACATCTCATCTAGCCAGGTATATTCTATTCTATTGTATGGAATAGTATAATATAAAACCACAAAGGGGACATAAGAAAAAATAAGAGCAACTTGGCAAAAGGAAGAAACATTGAAAAGGTCAAGAACTCTTTCAACAAATACCTTCAGGCTTCTTTCCATTTTCATTTTGTATCCTCGAATTGCTCTCTTGTATTTCTGGTGAAGACGAAATTTTCCCCTGTACTATAAGAAGAATATTTCCACATTCTTTGATTCGTATGCGATAACGTGCATACTCGGGTCTTGCATGAAGATATGGCGCCACCTCCTCAAGGGCTTGCCGTATACAAGAAGAAAGATGGGACATTGAGTATATCTAAAGACGAAAAGTCAATTCAATGGTTACCTTTGAAGGCGGATGGAGGAGGAGCTACAGTGAATATCGCGGTTGCAGATATTACCAGTAGGTTTACTCGGCTTTTGAGGTTTCATTGGCTTGATATATTAACATTTTTCAGATTTGCAGCAGACACCCGAAACCGCTGCAAAGGTAATGTTGAAAGTTTTTGAAAAGTCAGCAAATTCCCCGGAATCAGTGACCCATCTTTTCCATTTCAATTCCCCTGCAAATCCACGTGGGGAAGCGAATGCTATCAAAGATGCCTTGACAAATTTGATTGGTGCATTGAAAGCGGCGGATTCAAATGTGCCCAAGGCAAATGGTTCTGGGCCTGCTTCGGCAGCCATGGCAATGGCAAGCGCCGTAGCATCAAAGCCTGGTTCTGGGAATGCCAGGTTTTATGATGATGCTCAGTTGAAGACGGATATCGAGTTGCAACAATCACTCATGAAGAAGGATCCAGCACTGCAGCGAACCTATATGGAAGCAAGACGGACCAAGCCAGACACGATATCAGATTCCCAATTTAACTCTCAATTTTGGTCTGCACGAACAAATCTCTTGCGAGCTCATGCAGTTGAATCTAGCCAAAAAAGGGGTCCTTACAATGTCTTATCTGCCGTGAAACCACGTCAAGTTGATGGAGAGCTGAAGATGAATATCAGTGCGGAGCAAGTCCAACTAATTTTCAGTCAACATCCACTTGTCAAGAGAGTTTACGACGAGAATGTTCCTAAACTCAATGAGATGGATTTTTGGTCAAGATTTTTCCTCAGTCGCCTATTCAAAAAACTCAAGGGGGAGCGCATTAGTGAACAAGATAGTCTTGACCCTACCTTTGATAGGTATTTGAATGCCAATACTGATGATGGTCTCGATCAAAGACTCCTTTCTACTCACATTCCTCACATCATCGATCTTGAGGGCAACGAAGAGAATCAAGGGGGTATCAGAGCAGGCAATCGAAAGGATTTTACAATGCGACCCGAAGCATCGGGAAAAGTACCAATTGTTCGAACTCTCAATAGCTTGAGCGAGAAAATCATGGCTCATGTTACCCCATCTGATGTAGATCCCTCAGATCCTATCGGTATGGACGAGGAAACATTTAATTCTTTGGCATTAAGAGATCTTCAGGGCGATGCAGAAGAGAACAGAATCATGCTCAACATCAAAGAACAGAGCCAATTCCTTTCAAGCGAAAAGTCTGCCATATCTGAAGAAGCCGCTCTTTATGCAAAGCAAATACCTTCCGATGTTCTGCTTGGTTTGCAATCTGATCTCGACCCCACACTAATGGGCGTTGATTCCGCTGGCGGTTTAGACCTGCGGACAGCTATCGGAGTGAATGAAGAGAGTGACAGCGAGGAAGAGGAAGAACATAAGACTCCTCATGTTGGAAGCAAAAGCAGTCTGGTGGATGCCCAAAAACAAATTTTCGAAGGGATTTCATCACGACGGACAGAAATGGAGGGTTCTAGTACTACATCCGCGTTGGCGGGTTTATCGCAAAAGCTTTTTGATAGATTGACACTGACACATGCCACTACTGTCGAATTCCTTCATCATTTCTGGCTTATATTCCTCTCAGGAGATCCGGATCGAGCAGGTGAGCTTGCAAAGATGGTTGAGACACTTGATAGAGCGATGGATCGGATCAATGCTGTCGCAGCTGATGCCGAATACGAGAGAGATGAGATCATCGAGAGACAGAAAGCACATCTAAGAGATGTTTGGGAGAAGACGGGGAAGAAAATAAAGTGGAACCCTGACTCCGTTGGTGGAGGTTCAAAGGTAGTCGGGGAAATGATGCAACCTACCATCAAAACTTTAGAGAAGGCATCGAGGGAGTATCGAAAGGCGTTAGCGGCTGAAGGTGTTGAGGGAACTTGAAAAATTATCCTTTTATCTAGATATTTTTACCATAGCGACGGCGTTTGATTAGGAAGGAATGATAATGGCATGTGAAGGTTGATAGTTCCTTCCACGATAGGGTAAACCGCTTCGTAAAGTTTAATTTTCTATACATAAATATTTGCTAGGTTTTTGTTTTATTTTTCTCTTTGTCATGACATTACTCTCCATGTATATGAGGCTTTTCTGATTTTTGTCTTATTCATTCGCTACTTGCATTGCTTCTACATTCATGCTTTTGGATATCATCCCTTACGTCATGGACATTATAACAGTTGTACACCCAAATCCTTCATCGCCAACTGGTAATAGAAATCCTCTACTGCCCAGGATAACATCACCTCAGCAGACGCCAGCACATAACATTCGCCGTAAGGGATCTTTCATCAGGGCAATCCCAGACTCTTCAGAAGAATCTCCACCGAGCACTGACAATTCCATATTTGAAGCATTTTTGTTTTCCAATAGCAATAGTGAGGACAGTGTACATAAGTCTGACACATTACCACGCTTTAAACAAGCGGCCTGCGAGGTTTCTCCATCTAATGACGAAAACATGAAACAAACATCAATCTCTACTCAACCCGAATCTACAATGACGGAGTTTCTCTATGGCCATGGTACGATCCTAGATACCATAACGGAACAAAAGAGCTATGGTACTATGCGTAGTGTCACTCGTACCAAATCAGCAGATGATATATCCACCATTCGTAGCGTCGCTCGTACGAAATCCGCAGATGGCATCTCTACTTCTCCACTTCTTGGTCATCGTGATAGTTTTACAATAGCCAAAAATCATCCTCGACATAAGCAATCTTTCAGTCTTGACGATATATGGTGCATTAAGGATTCCTATCACGACGCATGTGCCATGATTGATCAAGCTGCCCGACGCAGATTATCCATCCACGAAGTCTATGCCAAGCCCAAAGAACCTCTTCTTGCACCCCCAGAACGCCCTGATACACCACCAGGATGTCCCTCTTGGACCGAAGCACAAAGACCTGGTCCACGCCAACATTTGATACCTCATCATACTCGTCTCCAAAGGCTTTTAAGAATGCCATCATCAGGACTCACACTTTCACCAACACCTGCGAGATCTTTTTTCACCGGGAGGGTAGTATCGGCTCCAGGACTCACAAGACTTCCTCCTCGTTTCAGAGCTCCAAGAAGTGTATACTCAGCCATCGATAATCATCCATTCAGCAATGCACCAGTCCATAAAATTGACCCTGAACCACCAATCGAAGCACCGCGTCCTATCGTAGCTCCAATCTTGAGCCATCATCCTCGAACTTCTTCACTCCCCTCAGATGCTCCATTGACATCAGCAAACCCAACTGCAAAAGGCAAAGGAAAAGCTAAATCCAAGTACGTTCGGTTCACTCCCTCAGCCACCGCTCGCGACTCCGAAATGTTTAATTTACAACACGCAATTGAAGCAACTAGTTCGACAGCTCTTCACCCCTTAGTCGATCACAATCTCAACTTTCATCCTGTGCCAATGAATATACCAAAATGCCCGCATAGAAAGGGAAGAAGACAAGCTATGAATGAAGTAAATCGGAGATTCAATTCGCCAGTTGATACTTATCAAGTTCCAAGAAGCAACCAGTACCTGCCTCTTCCGTCTGTGGCAACTCTTCCTAAACTGCAGGTGCCTAGTATAAGGGGTCTGCGATCGATGGGGGATTCGGCTGTTTCGCTTCATACTTCTACGTATTCTGGCGAGAGACATCCTACTTCGATTGATATCAATCATGGCTCCAACAGAGATAACGATGCAATTCGCAGAGTGTCTCTCTCCCCCTCTCTCATCAGCGATATCAATGCCGAATTCTCAAATACAAGTCGAGACGACGTCGATCTTGGCATCGTTGATCTGGAGCATGAAAATCGTACTAGTTCTCATACAAGATCTCCAGGTACACCGTTAACATCTCGATCAGCATCTGCAAACACGAGTGCGAATACGAGCGGGTATTTCATGACGGGTGCATTGCACATCCCGCATGTAGAGAGGGGTGAACAACAAGCGCTTAATGTGCCGATTTTGACGGGAGCGAGAATGATGGATGTATGGAGTCCGGGTTTGAGAATGGGTGGCGATGGATATGGAACGGGAATTTCAGAGAGGGATTTTGCCAGTGCTGCCAGAGCAGAAGACAAAAAGGATATTGATGAGAGTCTTTGTTGGAAATGTAAGGTTATAGGCGCAAAGAGAAAAGTAGAAAATTGGATAGACAGAGGGGGTGATTGGATCTGTTTTGTTTGTTGTGGAGGATGGGAAGAGGGGTTGGAGGAGGAGAGGGGAGAAGTGGCAAACCAGAGAGAGGCGGAGAGGAGGAGAAGAATTGTTTTGGGGGGAGTACCGGGTGTGGGAATTTAGGCGATGAGATGGAATGATAGTATAGAATCGAAAAGATTCTGCGTAAATGATGAATTGGTATAGAGAAAGTAGTCGGTAGGTATGGAGATGACAAGAGATGGATAAAGAGGTTGTTCGTTAGAAGATTAAAGGGGGATAGAAATCAGAAGGTACTGTTTTCATGTTTTTTTTTTCAGTTGGCACAATTACCAACTTCGACTGTTCAGTATTGATACTTATCAATAATAGCTTTAGCACTCGACCCTTCATCCATTGGAAATACATTAAAATTTCCCAACTATTTTAGTCTAATGAGTAGTACTAAAATATTCTTATTCATTCATACTCCATAAAAAAAAGGTGCTCCCTTCAAACCTTGGTATCAATTATAATATGCACGCGAAATTACCGACGTGTTAACGTCGCAAATACAAAATTCCCTGTAAATAACCTTTCTTCACATTTCATGCACATTCTGTCTCGGAGCATAGTACTCCTTCATAACATTAGCACCTCCGTCCATTTCTCTCGGGGGAAGCTCATTAGACAACTCATTCGCAGCGGGTCCGAGTCCACGACCAAAAGATGGGGGAGAGGTATAGATCTCTTTCGAATCGATTTCTTGAGTCATATCATGTGCGCGCTTTTTTCGACGTCTTATTAAGAGAAATACAGCAGCGGCGATACCGAGGATTATGACGGCGGCAGCAATGCCTACACCGGCCGCAAGTGCGGTTGAGTTGTTGGGCTTAGGGCTAGTTAGAGGGGTTGGAAATAAGGATGATTGGGAGTTCGACGAAGGAGAGGAGAAGGTGGCGGGTTCTGATGTTTTTGTGATCATTGTGGCTCCTGACTCTCTGGGAGTTGTCGTGTATGCACTGTTTGTGGAGCAATCTGTGGAGGAGGCTGTGGTGATAGATGAGGTTGTTGTTGTTGCTGTTTGTTCAGAGCCCATCATGGAGGCAAATACGGCATCGTCGATGTTCCATCCATTGATGTGTTCTCCGTGTACAGAGAGCGTTGAGCCAACTGTCAAACTTGTGGGTTGGAAAATGCCGCCGGTAGCAGTTTGATATTTGAGAATCTCGCCGGCAGTGAGGGTGGACATGCATTGGGTTGGGTAGTCCCCGTAAGAATGTGATGGAATTAAGACGGAAAGATTATAATCGCTATGACTGTTAGTTATTTTTCCCGACAAAAATGCTCTTGCAGGATGAGCAAGAATTCTGTGAGTACATACGTAGGACAACAAAAGACTTGTGTAACACCCGCACTATGAACGGAAGTTGCAACGGTGCTGTACGCTGCAGGACAATTGAACGTCGGACCCAAAGATATCGTAACACTCGATGGCTCTAGCCACCAACTGGCCATTTCATCTGCAAAACATCGCGGAGAACCTGTGTCAAGAACAGCTTGATATAAGGGATCCCATCCAAAAACTTTCCCGGCATCTTTCCCCGAACCAACATATACCAGACTCGAGCAAGCTGCTGTAGAAGGCCATGCTGTAGATAATGGCAACCAAGTCGTGATTGTTGCACTTGAAGTTTGGAGAATCTGATCAGGAAACTGAGTGGATACCATTTCAACAAGGAGTGTCGGAATTTCAGAGACTTTGATCAATTCATCAACGATTCATTTCGGGAGAGAAAAAAAGGAAGAAAAAAAAAGAGTGAGTTCCTAACAACAGCACAAAGAGACGAAAAGCAAAATAGGAAGATATGGCTAGAGGAATATGTACCGCCTGGAGCAAAAATAAGCAGAAGGATGAAAATATAACACAACCAAAAACCTTAAACTTTAAGATTAAATTGGCATCTGCGCAGACCCATACAATACAGATCGTAGGGCTTCATTTGGACGATAACGATGGAGCTGAAGCAAAGATATTGCCGCCGAGGTTTAGTGCTTACACCGGTGTCATGGGTTGAGTAATCCTTCGCGAATCTTGAGTGGGGTCCGGCAAATCTCTCGAGACTTCTGCGATTGATTTGACCGCTGAGTCAATTGTAGAAATATATTGAATTAGCACAAAATCTTTCAAATAAGTTGTTTAATAATTACAAGAACTTGATAGATAATTGTGAGTTCCTCTGTATTCGATACAAGATAGAGGGCAGGTAGGTATGTCGCAGTGGACGAGGGGATTTCGACCCACTTCCCCTGACTGTGCCACATGGCTGCAGTGGTAATTAGCCAGATGAAGATGTTCCGATAAAAAAAGATACAAACTGCAGCTCAAACCCAGCAGGTCGCGAGAATCTGAAGTTGGACAATTCTGTTGCAGATTCTAGGCAGGGACTAGACTATCTTTTGCCATGGAAAGGGTTTGGTTTTCATCGTGGTAGGTAATTGGGATCATAATTCAAAAATCGTTAAAGTTGAATATTTATCTATAGAAGTGTATGTATGTACGTACAGAATTCCACCTCCCCTATTATATGCACCCTTTTAATTGTATTTTGCAGAAAATTTCATAGAATCACAAGATCGACAATCTAGATGAAGCGACCAGCCTTTTCCAACCAAGTGGCTTGGTAGTTAAAAGCGTTCTTGATGGTGTTGTTGTACTGTCCAGGATATGTCTCACAATCTGTACATGGGTTGATGGTATGTTCGGCACCTTCCACGGAAGCAATTGAGGTATCATTGGAGCCCGAAGCAAGGAAACCCTTCTCGGCATTCAAGTACTCGTAATGTCCAGTATTACCCATCAAAAGGACTGGGACCTTGACACCCTTGATCGCGTTGATAGGAACCATGTGAGATGAGTTCCATTGAATATCGTCGATACCGTCAGCCTTGATCTTGTAGTCAGCGCCGACTGTGACGGCGAACGTTCGGAGGTAGCGGCCAATCGTGGTCTTGAGGGCCCCGTCGTAGAAGGAGGGGGCGATGTTAAAGCCGATAGCAACACGGACAGTATTAACAATTTGGGTTCTAACCGTGTCGTTGTTAATGATGAGTGGTTGGGGGTATGTGGTGTGGGAGAGTAGACTAAGTGAGGCATATTAGTGGTGTATTGATGCAAGGGGACAATTGAACTCACGAGGTATCTTGGGAGATAAGCTTGTCGTTTGGTCCCAAGTAGTTAGAATCTGGGATAATAAATACCTCGTCATCGTCGAAGAGCGCACCAGAGGTGTTGTAATTGCTGATGGCATCGGCACGACCTTGGGCAAAGGCAAGGAGACGGTTGTTACGGGCAACAGCAGCACTGGACCAACGGGACAAGAAATCGGCAGTGTAGTTGCTGCTTCCGCCACTGGCATTGTAGCCGTAAGTAGTTTTGTAGAGATCAAGAGTTGCGTCGATGTCACGGAGACCAGTGGATTCGTTCTTGACGACAGCGTTGAGACTAATGAATCCCATTGTGGAAAGACCGTAGTTAGCATCATGCAAGATGACATTTCTGGCAAGTTTGAAACCATCAGGATTGTCTGAGCAAGCACTGATCTTCTCATGTCCGCTTCAGGCAGTAACTTCGTTCTCAGCAATATTCTAACTGTTGAATATTGGTTTCTTTGCCTGGCCATCATTTGAGTGAGATATTTGTTCAAGGAACAAAAGAAAATAGTTACTTAGAAATCATGGCTCCAATACCACTGTGACCCGAGAGAATGGCTTTATCAGGAGTGTATCTTGGAGTATACCATGCAACTTTTCCTAGAAATCACTGGCTCACTACGTGCAATATGTAACTTCTCTGCGCTAACGAGTAGCTGTTAGAGCGTTGCTCCAACTGACTTCAAAGTATTTCTTGCGCCCGAGGTAGATTCCTGCCGGCTGCTACATATAAAGACATAATCGCTACCAAAACTTTGCAAATTAGAGACTCTCCTTGCGGAGAGATTTTTCAAAGCATTAGTTCCAACATCAGATGCAATGGCAACAGCCAGATCTATGCAGAATTCGACCACAGCCGAGCCATACCTGCTAGAACACTCAGTGCGAACCCGGCAACAGCTAGAGCCAGATGTCACCAGGTGATCCGGATATCAAATATGCTCAAGCGACTTGAAGGGGTTATGCGACTGGTTGAATGGCCAGAAAAATAGGTGTAGGAATTTGAATCATGATCGGAAGTGAATAGGCTCTAAAATACCGCGCTATGACGGGATATCAAGACGAAATTTTGCACGCGACAGGGAAACTGGTGGTATAAAAATTGTGAGCATGGGGGAGAGCTTCGGTTTTCCATTCTTGTTGATAATCTCGAATGCGGGATCCATCTATTAGTTGTGAGGCTATTCAGCATTTGGCCCTCGACAAGAGGAACTCCTCTATTAAAAACCTGGTAGCATTTTTCGGTACAAAGAGCAAGACTATGTGACATGATGTGCTGGCACTGAGAACGATTCAGTAATCAACCTTTGCCGAAGCCAACATTCTGTAGTGTTCAAAGGGCTAATTCGGAGAGACAGCATGAATGTGCAGTTCACGGTTTTGGTGGGAGGTTCAAGCAAAAATATTGAAGAGCTGTACTGCACGATCCGAGCATCATCGTCTTTAATAAAGCTTTCAAATTCGACACCCTATGAATACAGGGTATTTTTGAGATAGATTTCCAAGAAATAATGGGGTGTGTATTTAATTCCTGGTTGTCATTTCAGCTGAGAGATATGCATACATTGAGAGAGCGACATCTCGATTTATTCACTATAACTTCGCAACGTTCCGATCACATAGCACAGATATACACGAGCAATGAAAGGGTTTATTTGAGATAGAAGTCCATTATCTTCAACTCTCACATTAACAACGATAAAGCCTCGAGTCGCTTTGAACCATTTACTAGCTAAACAATCGACATGAGACGATTCCAGCCTTCCAGTTTCAGCCCCAAAAGCTTTTGTTGTACTTCATAAAAATCAAGGTTATGTGCAAATTATTGAGAACCGGCTGGCTGAAGGGAATAATGTGTGCATTAGCTTGCTTACACTGCAGAATGTACCGCAAGCTAAGAGCTACTAAGTCTTGTGCTACGTGCATATGACATGTATCTGACGAGTTTGGGATGATTTTAAATTTTGTTCTGGGAAATTTCGTACTCATGCAGAGTGCTATATAGTAAGGTTGCCATCCCCAATGTAAGGGGCTAGCTAACAACTCGAAATTCGGCGACAAAACTTTTGCGAGATTCGGCTACTTGTGCAGTGTGTCATTTATCTGGTGTGAGGGGAATGATAATTACTCCTACAGTTCTCAGAATCACCGCGATGAAATCGGCCAATCAATGATACACCAATGCCTCAATTTTTCGTTACATCTCCTTATAACATGGGGTACCCAGCAACAGGTCTTACTATAAATGACAATATCTTCCCATAAGCTCTTGACTTCTCACATAGATCAATATACCCCATCCACAGTTCTTCTTGTCAGCGAAGCAATCTTCATTTCAAGGATCAAGCGAATCGGTAACTTCCCCCTTATTTGCAAGTCGAGAGAAACAGAAATAGCTGACTCACAAAGTCCAGTATTAACACGAAATCAGTCACACAATGCATTTTTTGAAGATTTCCAGTATCATGACTCTTTCTTCAACGGTCTTCGCAAACCAATGCTATAACCATATGAAAGACATACAGAAAGTGCAATACATCCAAAAAGAAGAGTTATCATATTTCGCCTCCGATTATTGTTAAGAGAATTGGAGCAAGCTTGTGGAAGACTGAACCGAGTATAACAATCTAAGCGGAAATATAGCAAATATTAGCAAGGTATCTAATTTTCATTCCAAGGAAGTCTGTATTGTTGCCTTTCTGCAAGTCGTAGAAAGATATTACAATGGCTAAGGTAATGGTCTGTGGGTTGATAAAGGGGCTTTGTTGAATATGAATTTTTGCAAGTGGAAGGCAAAGCCGAAGAGAGTTCGATATGATTATTTGGATGCTAGAAACGAGGCAAAGAGAGTTGCATGGGATGGATTGGAAGAAGCGGCTGTGGCTGGAGGATCCAAACAGACCAAACCTACGGCTCCACGAGTTCGATATGAAGGACCCCGAGAAGCGAAAAGAGTAGCCTGGAACGGACTCCCAGGTGACCATGAGCACACTGCCAAAAGAGTTGGATTTCAGGGATTGAGACTCGAATCTCAAGATTTGTGAAATGGAATACTGAGAGTGGAGGTGATCTTTGATCCCATTATTGCTCTTCCCTCATGTTTCTCAATGTAGCCCTGCTGTTATCGATGGATTTTGCAATGAAGATTCAGTGGCGTTTCTGTACGTTGCGTTATGCTTTGGTGGATTATGATTGCCTAGAATATGCTAGCCAAAGGCTGGATTTCTATTCATAAAGATGGTCCAGTTGTGTTTCTACTTGTGCATCAGGATTGTTGATTCGATATTATTACCGTTATTCGAAGATTAGCTTTTCAAAAAGTGAATTCATCTCGTTTGTGTCCACCATTCACCTTCTTGTTGAGCGCATTCACTCATCATTCCTACTCTGTTTTATGACTAGGAAAATTTCATGGTCCCAGGGTCTCCAGAAGTGTAGGGAGTCGAACGATCCAGGATAAAATCCTGAATATTTTGTGCATGATGAAGGGAAATCCAAATGCTGTGATTCTGGCCGGGTATAGACAAACTCTGCTGTATAAAACTCCTATAAATTTGGTCTCCTCACTGGAAAAAAAGAGACCCGAAAATAGAAAAATTTCGAAGAGTATTGATTCAAGTCGAAGTGGGTGTAGGATTAACAGGAAATCACGAGGAAGGAAACTTTCATGCATTCACTGTATACAATTCTTCGGATGTAAACCTGCTTTCTACTATATGGAAATTATGTGATAATCATCTCAACGGAAGATAGTTGCACCAAAGCAAAGATACTAGTGAGGAACATGAAAGAGTATCGAAACCCGTCATCTCTCCTCATATCCTCCCAGTACCAGCTGAAAAGTAATTTCATGCAGTTCTACTAAAGGAAGACCTCAATATTTGTTTTAAATTCATTATTTTCAAGCAAAGTACCATCACGTACGACACTCCGCATATCACAGCATCACGATTCCCGAGGCCAATTATTCACCGATATAATACCGATACGATGTAAGGGACAAGTCTTCAAAGGCGGTAAAAAATAGCAGAGGATAAATTATTGATTTAGTAATATGTTTCACAGTGCATCCGAGAATCGAAGTCACAGAAGACGCAGAGAAATGCCCCGCAAGGATATGCAAACGACTTTGTAATGCGGGGCAAGGGGCAGCTGAAGAGAAGAGCTGGTGAATCAATTCCTGATCTCTCGGGTGTGATGCATCTCTCGCTCTTAGGTTAAGATTAGCGGAGGGGGAATATGCCGAGTAGACTCGATTTGTTGATCAGTGCATCGAGCTATTGATTATATCACCAAGTGAAAATGGTCAGCTTCGTTGTGAAGTTTTCATTATGAGCGCGGTGTTTCGGTAAGCTTACAGAGTGTTGGGTAAGTTAAAATTGTACTTATACTCTGTGGATCGATTTCAAATTTGGTTAGATATCATGTGTGATATCGTCGAAGGCTAAAATGAATGGCGTAGCTGATGGGACACCGGGACCGGTGCTGACACTCCAAGATCTGTCACACAAGTAGCTGAAATATGTTCTGTGCGGCAATCAGACCAATTGTGTGTATCCAGGTACGTATATAGAGAATATTGCCAGGATAAAAATCGAAATGATAGCCCGTTGTACAATTCCGAAGAGGTCGCTCAAATTATCTGCAAGCAGCAGAAAAACAAGATTATTGCGTTGAACATCATGTCTTACCCGCGAACCTTCTCAGAGACTGAATAGGCCAAAGTACGATAGTCAGCAGATGAAAACGATATAGCGAATCTCGTTTCATAAAGCTCAATCTCACCAAAGAACTGCGTATATAAACATTCATTCCTAAAACATCACATCAAAAAAAAATATTCATTATCCAGCTTTCATATCTTCAAATTTCAACAGCTTATTTATGCAACAGTTACAGTTTCCCAACCTGGAATAGAAAACACCCCTACCAAACGATTTTCATCATGAAGCTTATCTATCTCGGGCTTCTCCTCACTGGTATCACTATATATGCCTGCAAAAACAATACCTACAAATGCAAGAATCCTAACAAATCAATAGTTGAGGAATAAAAAGCCACCCACAATATTTGTTACAATCTCAAAGAAGGCGATTGTTATTGTTCTTACTGAGCCGAATACTACTGTAATCCTTCTAGCAACAATATTCAGAAATTCAAAGATCTATGCGAGTCTCAAGAAAGAAATTGGTACTGGAATGAATGCTGAACAATGTACGAAACTCTCATCTGGGCAGATTTTTCCTAAGCTAATTTTTGAATAGTTCTCATGACATCGTTTTGTTGGGGCTGAATGCGGTTGGAGCTTGTTTTACTCATTTGAGCTCGATAGTCCAGGTGTTGAAGGAGAGGATGGAAGGATATCATGAGGAGTGATAAATGAATGTTGTATATCGAAAGTTTGATCAGGTGTTATATGAGAAGCCCAAGGAGCTTTCAACTACAATCTTTTGGCTCTCTCGCAAGTCTACAATACGTATCTTGGCTATGGGCCCGTCATAGCTAGATCCTCAATCAAGGAAACTTATATGCTGCATAATAAATAGAAAGGGAAAATTTCATTTTTTTTCCAGATGCAAATGTGAAGAAATGTACAGTGGTTCTCCCAGATCAAGAAATTTGGGCATAAGAATCTGTTAATCATGACAAAAGGTTCTCTCATTATCCTCCTCAAGCGAGCGAGTTGAAGTCATGTAGAGATGAATTATATGAAGCAGGCCGTTCGATGACGTTTTGAATACTTTTTTGACTCTCTTATGACTAGGTCCTTGTGGAGTGCCCAGCAATGTGGTAGGCTCATGTACGCAAGTACCAATATTATCTAGGTCCTGATATCTCAACCTCCAGATTAGTTTACCCCAAGTTTTTAAATTCTCTCAAAAGAAGACATGAAGAGCCCCATAATAAAAAGAAAACCCAGTACTGCTAATGTGAAATTTCAGAACTATACTAAATTCGAAAATAACAGAACAGATAAGATAAGATTTCTCTGAATGTCAAAACTGCTCACAGTAACCCATCCATATCACAATACGCTACGAAAATATTCCAAGGTCTAAACAAGCATCTTACAAAACCCTACCCCAAAATCACAACAACGTGACGATTAAGTACATATGCACTTTTCCACTTGTGAGTATTAAGCTCCAGTTACACCATTAGCGTACGAACTGACACGCACAGCGCTGCCGAAAACTTCTTTCAAAAGAGCCAGTATGGGAAACTATAGCAAGAGAGTACATATACTTTGAGCACCACGCCCTTTAATCTCTATCCCCATCCAGCCACAAGAAAGTCTAGCGAAAGCCCCTGAAAAATCAACCAAATCAATCAAAAGCAGGCTTCTGAACCCCATTAGCCGATGTAATCAGATAGGAGCTCGCTAATTACAACCAATCAAATTATTACCCAACCCATCTAATACAGTGCTTGAGCCTTAAGAATCCCATGTACTTTTCAGCACGTTCAAACATTTGATTTTATGAGCTGCGCGCGCTGAGATTTTTCAATGCTATTCATTGAATAACTAATTTCCTTGTTACTGATTATTGATGTGTAGAGGTAGGTATATGCATCATATACTATCTCATCTCATCTTATATTCATTTTCCCCCATCTATCTCATCCCACCCCCAATCCCCCATCCCTCTTCCCATCCATACAAACCCACATACCAACCCCCACTCTCCTCCAAACAATCTAGTCTCACAAATACAATAATACAACAATACCTACATAGAAACACCATCACAAATACCCCCTAATCTCTCTAACTCAAATATCCAAATATTCAACTTTTCTTCCCCCATGATCACACACGCATACACACAGATACATACACCCACTTCACACACCCGGCATATCCAGTATATCCAGCACATTCAGTCACCTATAGTATATATCAGTATCAGAAGTTTTTACCGCCATTTCCGAGTATCACAAAAAGAAATTCGAAACAACAATACTATTAGCGGAAAATGAAGAGAAAAATGAAGAGATAGTAAAAAGTACAGAGATTGAAAAAGAGAATAGAAAGAGGAATGAAGATGCAGATAAAAGGTAAAATTTTTAATGTGGAGATTATGACCAAGGGCAAAAGAGAAGGACGATTAGATGCGGAGGATTTCACAATAACGAATAGATATGATGCACACAAATAAAAGATCTTCAAGTAAAATTAGATTTGGGACACGATACTTTCTCAAAAAGATAATGTTGAGAGAAACCCAAATTTCCGGTGTAAATCAGGTGATTTTATATTGTATAAGCAGATCAAGAGTGAAAATCTCTCACCGCCACCCCAAAATCGCCATTATCTCTACCCGCCGAATTGCAACAAGGTCAAGGTCTTCAGCACCTCAATTTCTCTTCGGGCGGCGCATGGCCGCAACGTATTCGCTAGGCGATTTAAGCTGCGCGATGTCCTTTTTCAGCTCCTGCCATCCCCATCTCATTAGCTTTTCTGTACTTGGAATTTTTAATGATATAACTCACCTCAATAGGTTGATCCTGATGAGTTTTCCCCATGTATTTGAGCTCTGGGTTAACCTCCTCGATCCTCGAATTGATCTCTTTTCTGGCTTCGTCGGCCCCCTGTTGAATTGCCAGCTGCTGTCGTTTGGGAGGATCCGGGAACTTGAATCGACTCTCGAGCAATTCTTTCTCCTCCTCATTCAGTTTTCTCTTGACTTCGAATATTTGCTAGTGAGAAGAAAGCGGAGTTAGCAATTGCATTTAATGGATCAATTCCACACGAAAAAATATAAAAGACTCTGACCATCGGGACTAACCTTCTCAACAATTCGGTCCACTTCGCCTTGAACACCCTTCTTCCAAGTATCGATCTTGCCCAACTGACTAGCAAAATCCGATCCCTTCGGTAGTCGCGTCATGAGATCGACGAGATGAAGACCATCGATCAAATGGGGGGTGTAAATGTCCTTGTACATTTTGGCAATATCTTTAAATTGCTCGAAACTGGCCCATATTTGAATTGCGTTGGTTTGCAGAAGCTGAGTGAGCAAAGTTAGCATGGATATGCCGAAAGTATTTGCACTAGAAGAAAGTAACTACTTACGATGAGATCGAACATTAATTTATGATTATTGATGATATTCTCGGCTCTCCCTGTGAATGGTTCAATTTGGGACATCATCACCGTGTCTACTCTGGTTTTGAACGTGCGGAAAAAGATCAGCATGCGCGTAATGTGATCCTTCAACGTTATGACGTAGTCTATGCAGTCGTTCAAGACTTCCTTGATATCTTTCTGAAAGATAGTCAGTAACCGAATCATTTTAATCTCTGTTAAAACCCAAACGCCCTTACCAGTGTCAATTTTGCTCCGGCAAGATTCTGCCCCTTGGCCGTGATCTCGCTGACGTTGGATTGCAGTTCGACAAGGTCTTTCTTCATTTGATCGAGCGCGATTTTGGCGGTTGTATGCCCCTCTCTCGCGGTCTCTACCAAGAAGCGATGGGCCGATACGACATGCTGACTCACACTCTGTCCGGCTACGGCAGGTGGCGATGCGAGAGCCAGGTTAACTGGGGACATAGCGGGCCGAGAGGCTTGTTTGGATCCTTTCCGGGCGACTTCAATCTTCTGGACAGCGGCCAAACCTTCTTCCACTATCTCAAGCCATTCCTTAACTTGCTTGTCCGTGGGCTGTTCCCAGTCTTTGCCCACCGTCTTTGCTTTTTTGGCCAATTTTTCGAGGTCTTCAAGTACCTATAAACTCATTAGCAGTGCTATGACACCTTCAGAATGAGGGAAATTTTACCGGATCCACTGTATCAATTGCACTAAGCAATTTCTTTCCTGTCTTGGAGTTTTTCTTATCACTTGATTTTTTCAAGATTTCGCTGTTCATGTTGAGCATTTTATTCACAATCACCAAATCCCACTGCCTCCCGTCTCGTGCTGCAGCCTTTTCACTGTCTCCCACGCCAGTCACCAAGTTCCATTGGATCCCATCCTTGTCGTCGCCTTTCAAAAGACCTTCAAGCTGTTCTAGGGCCTTCCTAATCAATCCAGCTTGAAGATGGGCTTTTTCGTCCCCAATACTGCTCTTGGATTTGTCATCATCCTTGTCGTCCTTGTCATCTTTGTCATCTTTGTTATCGGTGTCCTTTGAACCTGTTCCTGCTGTATTCTGGTTCAAGGGATTAGCAGCACCCAGAATCCCGTTGCCAGCATTGGCCAAGGCGGCACCACTTTTGACCATCGCAACTGCCGACCCAATATTGCCCAGCGCCGTAAAAAGTCCAGTCACACTGTCAGCGAGACTTTTGAAGATGTCCATCTTTGCAAGCTCCATACTGTAAGCAAATGTTAGTGCTAGACAAATGACACAAGAAAAAATCATTCACATACCCACGAGGGAAATCTCTCAATTCTCTGTCGAGGCTTTCTTTCAATTCCGCAACTTCTTCCTTCTTACTTTCCAGCTCTAACTTCATCCGGGTCTCCTCTCTCTCGTAATGCTCTTTGCGTGCTTTATTCAGAATGGATTCCTTCTCGTTTTCCAAAATGGCTCGCGTGGCTCCTTGATCTCGGTCTTCACATGCCTGATGGAGGTCCTTGACAATCCCTTCCCAGTCCACAAAGTCCTTGAGCATCCCTTCAGCAGCTTTGAGGCATTCTTGAGACAATAGCGTAAGCGTCTTTAGCTCTACTCCTACGTTGGTATTCTGATTGGAGAGTGCCTCAAAAATAGCATAAACCTGTCAATAGGTATTAGCATCATGGAGTGCGAAAGGATTTAAATCTTCCCTACCAAATTCTCAACGGCACTAGATTTCTGGTAGATATTTTCCATGTGCTCGAAAGCATTGCCAAACGCAGTTCGACCAACGTTACCAACTTGAACCAGGGCACCTTGAAGAGAATCGTTCCTAAATGTGAGTCAGCCTTAGACAAACCTCCGAGGAATTGGAAAAGAGCCAACTAACTTTCGGAGATACTGAAAGTCTGGATTATAATATAGCTCTAATCCTGAGGCTTCAGGTCTTGCGGCGACGGCAGCACACATGGCTAGCAGCTGAATGCAAGCCGGTGCAACGGAAAGAACGCCCATCCATTCGAAATTGGTCTCCCAATTCTTAGCTTTGATATCTATACTCAATGGTCAATCACAGCGGGCTCAAAATTCAGGGATAATGAACTCATACCGTCCATCACTTGCCAAACTTGAGCAACTTCCTTCTCGCGGAGCTTGTCCATCTGAGCATTGGTTATAATATCGGTCGACATGTTGATCGGTCGAGTTACTGTTCATTCAAAGAGTATTCTAACTTTGTTCAGTAATGAGATAAAATGTAGAAGCGGGTGGATGAGAACATACCCTTTATGCAAATTTATATCTGCTTCGTTTGTCGCAGAAGGTAAAATCGTACCCCGTGTGACAGTGACATAGAATCTTGACGTCCATCTGAGCTGAGTTCAGGGGGCGGTCACCAATAAAGCTTTTAGCGAGTGATTAAACCCCGTTTTAAGTGGGGATGTCTCATGCCAATTGGTGGAACCAGCTGCAAGAAACACAGAATAGAACAATCGCACGCAGATCATTATGAGACCTGCACGTTTCCGCGGGTGGTACCTGCACAAAGCCACTTTAATCACACTTTAAATTCCTTGCTTGCATGAAAAAAAAAGGGTCCTTTGTTCCGATCGAGCTCTTGAACCCGCAGATCTAACTACATCGTGGCCGGGAGCCTCACAAGAGAGCAGCTGAAGAAAGTTTGATATTGCCAGTTCTGGGATATCGAGGCCCAATAGTGTGTGATAAACCTGTTTTCAAGATTATTATTACTTGCTTTGTCAAACGGACAGTGACAAGTGTCAAAGCCCCACTTTTGAGAGTTTGCAAACACATCGAATAGCTACGAGAGGAAAGCTCATCAACACGTTCAACTTCCTTTCAAGCTTGCCCCACGGGATCTACCCCGCGCGGCAAGTGACTGAAGTTCAGCCCCTAATGAATATTTCAAGTCATTTTGTGGAACTATAGCATAGATTCTGCACCGAAGATCTTTCGTCGCGTGGCGATTTCGTGAGATTTGGGGGTATGTGGAACTGAGCTCAAGATCTTGGATTTGAGCCTATACGAAACTGAATTCGGTGCCGTTAGGATGATATGACGAGTCAATTTTCCACGTTGGTTAGTTCTTCGGACAGATCCAATCACAACACTTGTTCCCGCCTTTTTACGGATTCCCCACAATATATCATAAAGGTCGTATACAGATACTCGAAGACACAGAAATTCTTCCACAGATCAACCTCATTCTTCATACTCACTGAGTGCACCATTCACCATGCCAAGCTTTCAACTACGAAGAACCGTTGCGGTTTACGAGAACCTGCTCACATCCGCTACAGTTCCGACCCTCCCTTTCACAGCCACGAGAGCCACAGCTTTGTCTGCTCGGTCATGCCAAAATAGCGGCCCATGGTATACAGCAGTGAATCCAACCTGGAGACAGGATCGTTTCTACGCAATCACTCGACGGGAACCAAGGCAAGTAAAGCATATACTAGACGTTTTGACAGTCTATCAGTCAGGTCGGCAGCTTCAAAACAAAATCAAAAAATTGGAAGGTGACGCGAAAATACATTTGGACGTTACTGCAAGGGTAGACATGAAACTCATCCCCGCCTATGCGACCTTGCTCGATTTAACGATGAAGATGGTCTCAGACGCGAAGCCCCCTGAACTATGGAACCAAAGTCAAAATGGGGAAACCTTTCGTCAAAAATTTCCAGAAACTCTGCGTCGCACAGTGAAGTGGATACAAAACAATTCCAAAGCACTCAAGCCCCCTCCACATAGCGTGGTAGATCTGGCACAATCGGCCGTCAGACCCTTCGAGGATGCCCGGGACTTGTGTCTTACAACGCAAAACAGTCTGGGTAAAATTCATGAGCAGGTATGAACTCAACCAGTCATATTTGATCCGCAGCTAAGAAGAATAAAATCAGATCATGGACATGCAACATAACATTAGCGTTTTCAACATAGAGCTAGAACGGGCAGATAAAATACATCCCAGAGACAAAAAGATGCTGGCGCAAAGACGTGATAACGCGATAAGTCGTCAGTTTGTCACATCTAACGAAGCATATAGAGACGCTCTGAATGATGCTAAGTACGCTCAAAACGCGATAGACATACTTAATCGGTTTGTTCAACCTTACTTCGACAGCGGGGAGCTCAAGGGTCTTGGAGACGAGGTTGGTCTGCTACTAGATCGCACAATCACCCAGAAAGACGTTTTGGAGCGGATCTTAACAGATCACGTGCGAGGAACTGCTACCATGGCCAACACCTGGTTCCGACCAGTATTCCACCATCGATTTGCCGAAAAAATCTTGGATATACTGGCTCTGGCTCCCCCATCTGAGATGATGCTTCCATACATGCGAAGCATCCTCGTCCTTCTCTCATGGCCTGGTACCTCTGTACTGACACCAGACTCGGACAGCCTTGCGAGATGGAGAAGAAGTCCACAGTCCAATTTAAAGACACGCTTGGAGGAAATTGTAAATATGGCAGATAGTTATCAGAAGCGATATCCTTATCAGGAGTCTGAGTCTGCCCTTAGGCGGTATATGACCTGATTCCGCTATAGTGTTTGTAGATAGATTGATACTCATCCAATGTATACTGCGGGGCGTATACTTTAGAAATTAAAGATTTTGAAATACGGGTATAGATTCATGAAACCTGTATAATACCCTGCGCTATTGGTGCAGAGATTATGAATACAGAACATAAATGCCTCTTCTGAAGTATGAGGAGAGCTCTTTGTGAAAAACATTCATGAGGTTTTTGGGACGGGGGTTTGCGCCCCGCTTTTCTTCAAACAATTCTTGGCACTTTTTTATTTTTGCTTCGTCGGTCAGCAATTCCCCCAAAATCCCACAGATTGATGGTATTCACCCTTTGTAAGAGGCCTGTGTTGTGCAACAGAGCAGACTTGTTAGTAATGTTCTATGTTCTCTCTAAGAGTATCTCATGTTCAGGGTCATACGTACTTCTTGTGCTCTATTGAATCAAGTATGTATGAGTTTCGACATGAGTCGAACCCACTTTTAAGTTGAGTATTGACTCTTGAAATGAGTTGGAACTCTTGATATCAACAACGGCACGGGTGTGTATCAGAACTCTCCGCGCACGTGGCCATAAGCGGTCATTTCAATCACCTCAATAAATCACGGGAGCCACTTTCAACCCCAAACTATAGCCCCATTGACACATTCTGAGCCGTTCAAAACACCTATTCCTGAGCCCTCCCACAGCACGGAAGCAGCTACTCCGGAAGAAAAAAAAGACTTTCGCTACATCAGTCCGTGATGGCAACAAAAAGGACTTTCGTACAATTGTAGCAAAATACAACATTACACCTTCACCGCACGCGATGAGAGGCAGCAATATGGAGAGATAAGACGTATGTATAGCAAAGAGAAAACTCAGCCTAGGTCGAAGATACACGGAAGGAGGTGTCTTCGAAAGTCACTAAACCGATATTGCATGCAAGATGCTCATTTTGCTGTCGCGGAACCCAATGCGAAGGCAACTCCTTGAACTTCAAATGAATTCCACAAGCTGCCTGTGAAACCAAGCCTGTAAGGTCGTAAGTTTTCTCTGTGTGTTTACCGTGTCCAGAAGATTATCACAATGGAGGAGCAGAGGAGAGCAACCTCCTATGCCCCGAAGCCTTATCGATGCGCAAAACCCGAAACTGAATAGGATTGTAACCGTGGGTTAGTTGAATGAGAGACTTCCAAAGCGCCTGCCCGGGAGGTAAAGAATCAAGTCAACGCAATAAATCAAAAGTACTATGGAGAGAAGCAACTACCTAACTCCATTGATGCGACAGAAATATGCGTAAAACCGACTGTAAATTGTAGTTTCCACAAAAGGATAGTAATTTGTTTGTTACAAACGCTTGTTTTACCAGTCATGTATAAGTAGTCAGGATAGTATGAATACTAGGAGTCAGGAAGTAGTAGCATTACCGGAGGTTTATTGGTGATAACATCCACAGAGGAAATCAATCGCAATAGTAGGTAAGCTCAACAAGTAGTAATAAGATTCGAGCACGAAGCCCCATGCACCTGAGGAAATATATGCTGTATGTAGAGACCTTCGTTCTCTGTTGCTCATCAAACTCATCGCTGAGCAGTGTTGAGCGTAGATGAGACACAAAGACACTAGCCTTCCTCCAGTAGATGGGTAAGTTAGTTAGCCTTCGATATTATGTATTTACCTACTAGCACACTTATACCATCACATTTTTCGGTCCAAACCCTGAGAAACTTCCAAATTATTACGTTTCAATGAGCTGATTCAACGCCACGTGATTCGGCGTATCACATGAAATATGCCAAGCCGGCTTCGGCATGCCGACCTAGGTAGGCCTTGCCTATTGCGATATGGGGCTCTTCGCTAGGAAAACATCTATGTCAAGATGACAAGCATTATTTCGTTTGTGAATAGTAAATAGAAGGCTGAGATTGATGGCTCGGACATCAAAGCCGCACTGTATGCAAGAGCCCGACCGGCCGACCTATCCATTGGGTGATGGCGACATACACCCTTGATCTAGTGATGTATGATACCGAGACCGAGAAAGAAGGTGCAGTGAGTACATTAGTTATTGGGAGAGTGAAGATAAGCTGCTGATACCCGTACCATGAAGTGAGGTAATGTTGTGGCCAGATAGTGACAAGACTGTGAGATAGGTTTCCGTGTTACTAGCATATCGGCTGTGTATTGGAGTTTCGAGTTTCGAAGTTGAGTCGAATGAATCGGTTTTAACTATTATTTTTGGGGAACTAGGTACTGGAAAATTCATCTCATATGGATGCTATTGGTTTGAATATTGCCAACAGATGAGGTCCTGTGAGTAACCTCAAGATTTGTAAAGACTGCGCCTCCTTCATTAGAAAAAAGAAGACGGCATTCCGATCTCGCAAACGGATAGTGAGACTCAATTAGGAAGCTGAAATTCGTTTGTTGAATGGATTAGGCAGATGAATTCTTTTTGAAAAATTGATGGAGGAGATGATGAAGGATTGATAAAATGTGGGTGCAGCAACTAACCAAAAGTTCCAGGTAAATCCGCAAAGATGGGATCTAGGAATTCTTGGCAGGGCTGAGCTTTAAGATCTTCAGAAATGGAATCCAAAGAGACATGGATTATAACGAAAACGAGAAAAGAATGTTATGAATGATTTTGGGAGAAGAGACAAGGCGGGTTATATCTTACGTAAAGTACAGATGGCGAGGATGGATAACATGGCACAGCTTCTTTTCACGAGGCAGATCAATGCCAGATGGAGTAACCTTCTAGAAGGTCTGGTGGACGATAAGCCATGTGGTTGAAGCTACTCACCTAGGCAATCAGAAGATTTCGAATTCGGATTCGGGTTGAGTCAAATTGGAATGGGGGTAATGCGGGTTGTTGTTCGAACGTCGGATGCTTCTGTGATAGGGTGGGATGGTATTTGTATTTCGTTTGAGAGAATTGTTAGATATCATCTCTTTCTCCTCCTTCAGGGTGTAATGAGAATGAATGTTGGAGTTGCCTGTGTAAATGTATACTCGGTATGTATGTCACCTCCTGCTTGCTTGCTTACACGACGTACAACGTAGAGACGACCAAAGAGAATGAGAAAATATGTATCATGAATCATGAATCATGCATCGTGAATCGTGAATGCCGTATATGATAATGTTGTCGACCGAGCAGATAGGTGTAAGACGGATGAATCTTTTTCTGTAATCGATGTAACTGTAATATGATGTAAGGTTATCATAAATCCCGCTTTGCCGGGCGCAACGCTTCAAAGGGTTCAAGATTCCCTGCCGATACAGGGATGATTCAACCTTCTTAGTGGCTTTTGCCTCTGTTTGGAGTGATGTAGTGACAAACAAGCTTTTCTGACTTCACAAGGTTCATTCTTATCACGAGGGGGGAGTGAGTGAAGGCGCAGTAAAGAAGAAGACAGACTTGAAGTGTGGTAATATCAAATATGAAAGAAAGTGAGGAAAGAAAAGAAAAGAAATACCTAGTAAGGAAAATATAATGAGGCATTTTTTTGGAGGCAATTATAATCATGGTAATATCATATCACAGGTGAGAGAGAGGATTGGAAGGAGAGCGCTACTCTATCATATGTGCAAGGGTATGATATGATGATATACGTTGCAACGACCAGTTGGTGATACATATCTAGCATCAGGAGTCAAGGCATCATCTATCGATTGAGATACTTGGTACAAATGCAAAACATAACATTCGCATATTGATATCTTTTTGCGCCCTTGGAGTATCTCTAATAGTACATTATCTCTTTCCAAGCTCTCCTCCAAATTTTATTATTATTTCATTCATCACTCTCCATCACTCCATCACTCCATCACTCCAATCACTCCAATCACTCCAATCACTCCAATCACTCTTCATCAAGCCCTCTCCTGCTGATGATTACCTAATGGATCAGCCCCACGACCCACTTATTTAGCACCCATACTCCGTACAGCCCACCATACCCACCAGCCCATTCCTTCCCCGCAAAAAGGTCCAAGCATTCAGTCAAAAAGCTTCCGCCTTTCCATCGTGCCTACCAATCGGGGTTACCTTGCAGTTGATCATTTGCTGCAATAATCTACATAATCAATCCAAACGCCCACCTCGGGTTTATTCTCATATCTAGTTGTCGTACCACTTTATAACTTATTACTACTTACATATCACCATACATATCATAACTCCTCCCTTACATTCTTCAATTTGAATACTTTACTCTTATCGATATACTATCAAAAGCTTTACAAATCCTCCAACTCTCAAATTCTCAAACCCCCATGATGTCTTCAAGCTTTGATGGCAAACAAGCTACGAGCGATGATGTCCATAAGCCATTCTCATCCACTTCGGCCGCTGGTAATTCATCAGCTCAACATAATGGATATAATCATTCTCGCAGTACAGGAGCTGCGCATTCCGAAGGCCCTTTGATTAACGTTCAGCCACCAAGAAGAGAAGATCTTCAACCTTCCTATGCCCAAGTTTTACAAGGTGATGATGATACAAGCACAAATGGATGGTATGGAAGCATGAGTAAGTTTGGGACCTTTTCAGATTATCGTGCAGTTGAGCAGATCAAGACTAATTATTATTCGCACATAGTGAATACTCTCGGTTCATGTATTGGTGCTTGCGGTGCTATTCCTGGTTGTATTTTCTGCCCCAATCCATATAAGTCAGTGTCGCAGGGTAATGTTGGTCTTGTTACCAAATTCGGTCGCTTCTATCGTGCAGTCGACCCTGGTTTGGTCAAGATTAACCCTCTCAGCGAACGTCTCATCCAAATCGATGTGATGATTCAGATTGTTGGTATGTTTAATTCCTATCGTCTTACGAAATTCCATTGCCCTAGAATGCGCCATTAACTTTCATTTTACAGAGGTTCCTCAACAAGTTTGCATGACAAAAGACAACGTTACCTTACATTTAACCTCTGTCATCTATTACCACATTACTTCTCCTCACAAGGCTGCATTCGGTATTTCAAATGTCCGACAAGCATTAATCGAACGTACACAAACTACCCTTCGCCACGTTGTTGGTGCTCGTGTCTTACAAGATGTCATCGAGCGTCGGGAAGAAGTTGCGCAATCCATCGAGGAAATTATTGAGGATGTTGCATCAGGATGGGGTGTCCAGGTTGAGAGCATGCTCATTAAGGATATGATCTTCAGCAATGATCTTCAAGACTCTCTTTCCATGGCCGCACAATCTAAGCGTATTGGAGAATCCAAGGTCATTGCGGCTCGTGCTGAGGTTGAATCCGCTAAGCTCATGCGTCAAGCTGCCGATATCTTATCCAGTGCTCCAGCCATGCAAATCAGATATCTCGAGGCAATGCAAGCTATGGCCAAATCCGCCAACAGCAAGGTTATCTTCCTACCAAGTGCATCAACTATCGGAAGTCAAATGGCAAATGCTTTGGGAGAAGGTTCAGGAGATCATGCAGGTGCTTCAACCAGCAGAAATGATACTGGTGACTTTGGAGGTCAGGATTCCGGTTTACAAAGGGCTCTCAATGCCCACGTTATTGAACATATCTAAATGAGGATTTTCACTAACGCACAAATTACTTTTGTAGCTTGGTCTACTTGAACATCACTGCAATTTCTTTCCAAATAGTCAGTTCTCTGTTCACGATTGTTTATCGGAAGCGACAATTCTCAGCACTGTGCTTTACGTACTCTCAATTCTTGTTGTGCGTTTGGGATTTGATAAGTGTGCGATGCAGGGAGGCAGGAGATGAGTAGTCTTCAATAATGGCAGGATGAAATGCGGATACCAATACGGCTTCGGCTTTTGGGTACGATGATATGATGCGATACCACGGGTTTGATTGTTTCATTGTTTTGAGATTTGATAGGAATACCCCTCGGTCGTTTACAGTAGAAGTGTGCAATTAGTCTTTTCTTTCTTACATACCTTTTTAGTTTGTAGCTAATGATCATCTCAACTTCTTGAATGGGTATATGTATGGGAATTCTATTAATTTTGTGTTTTTGTGAAGTGATACGAGATATGTGATTTGTGCGGTATAGGTAGGCGTGGTGCAGAAGTTGGTACCAGAGTTTGGTATTGAGCGATGAATGTGAAGGATAATCAGGATGCTTGGAAAATAGATAACAGGGAAGATAGAAAGATAGATAAGGGGAGGGGTGAGTTGATGAGGATGGTGTGATGGTTTGTGATCAGTAGGTGAATGAATTGGCGAGATGGGGATGGGAATATATAGGTACCTATTAGATCTGTAGGTAGGTTATAATTATTGAATCCTAAAATCGATTTTTCTTGATGAGCGGCTTTTGGGATTGTAATTGGCTTCGGATTTGGTGTGGGTTGGATGGGGTAAGGTATGAAGGTTTGGGTAGATGGAGGTGTGGATAGTGGATATATGGAGATATGATGCTATGTTGTGGATGTTGGATGGAGAAAGGGGGTGTATTGTATTGAGGAGGGAGATGGGTGGATGGATAGATATAGATGTAGGGATGGAAGGGTTGGTGAGGACATGTATAGGTGGTGAGTACCTGGATGGATGATATTCCTGGAGAAGATATCTAGATTCAGATCTGGAGTTCGGAATTTGGAATTCGAAATTCGGGTTCATCTCGAATGTCGGACTCGGGATGGAATATCAGGGTTTAGATGGATTGATGGATAGAGGGATAGAGGGATGATAGGATAAATGGAAACGCGATGCTGAATCGTCGAAATTGGAGAAGAGAGAATAAGATTGTGTGTTATATCGAGAATGAAGATGAATAGATGAGTGAATGAGTTGGTGAGTATGATATGTTTTAGGTGGTCATTGTCTGGATGGATGATGGATGTCGTCTTTTGAGGAAATATTTGGATTTGGGATTTGGGATTTGAGATGGAATAGTAAGGTGTAGATGGAATCTGATCGATGGATGAATGGGTTGATAGTACATAGAGGTATGCGATGCTGATTGGTTTTGAGTGGGTGTGTTGAAGAGATTGAAGAGATTGGAGAGATTGAAGAAGTCGAGCACTATACCTCAGTACTTCGAATCGAAGAGAAGATTTTTCGTCCCACGAAAAGATGACTAGCGAGGTAGTTGGGTTCCTTAAGACTCGTATCCATTCACGTGATGTGACTGTAGCAAACAAATGCATCATAGATATCCATATATCTGTCCTCTTCTCGCAGTTTCGGCGTATCAAACTCATAAAAATGAACCATTCATGCTGAGAACAAGTTTTTGCGAATAAAAATATCGTAATGAGATTGTAATAGCAGGGGGAAATATGCACATCTTATATTTTTAAGGATTCGAGAATTCGATGGTGAGGGTTGAACTAAAGAGCCGAAAGCATCTGATTGGATTGAGAGAAAGACTAGATAAGTTGAGTCGTCTGCATATGAAACATTCATATCTAGTATCAAAATTCGTGCACCCAAGAAACCTACTAAGTATCTAGCCAGCTGTCAAATTTCTTAGTGTAAAGGTAAGCGAGTGAGTGGGATAATTGCGTGATATCGATCATGTTGATCAGACCTGGAGAAAATATTCTCACCCCCATAATTTTCCCAAGTAACGAATTGGATTGGGTAAAAGTAAATGTTTCATTTCTGAGACAGATGGATATCGGTTATGTTCTTAACGTCTTTCGTTCAAGAAGGAAAAAAAATAAGTTGGTTGATCGTACGTACGTATTTTTAGTGTACGTCTAGTTTCGCGCTAACGGATCAGGAGATCCCGACGCAACGACGTCGGTTTTTTTGTGTATAAATATATTTTGGCAGTGATGAATTGTGCAGTTATTATTTTTGTAATATAGTCAGTCTACAGCTCATTATAATGGAATATTCATAATCGTCTTTTGATTCCCGTTCGAATGAATCTTTTTTGGGGAAAATTGGTCAGGAGATAAGGGGAAAGTTACCAGGGAAATTTAAGCTGATAGGGGGAGGAGTTTGGGGAAGGAGATGTGAATACTGTGCGATTCGATGCAGTAACGATAACGATATTGATGGGGTTGTATTGTGCTTACAGGATGAGGGAGAGGAGTATATAAAGGACAGGCAAGATAGGAGCTATCGTACATCCATCACCCTGTCTGCTCGCCGATTAATATCTTTAGCTCTCGATTTTTTCCTCCAAAGCTTTGTGTGGGAAAAGGGGTATTTAAGCGGCAAAATTTTACCTCGCTGGATCTGCAATAGCATTGCGGGGAAGATATGGAATTCGGGATTCGTACCTCGGAAATGGTATACCAGGTAAACAAGAGATAACGAGGAGGCTCAAGGATGAGTATAGTGATTTCCTATTTTGGAATTCGATTCTGCATACCTAGATACTCTTTAGCTAATGAATTCAAATACAAGGTATACTTTCAGAGAATAGAGTTACGTATATTTGTTGATGAGGATTACGGACCCAGATTCTTCCCAATGATAAATCGAGGCGCTTCGATTATGGATGTTGATGGATGGGATAATGATATATTTGGAATATCTTCATCCGTATCTCCTTTATTGATATAGAGAGTATATCGTACCACAATTCAGTTGTGAGTTGGATAAAGCCTGTCAAAAAGAAAAGGTTAGCACTCCATTAATCAATCCTATCACAACCCCCGTTCTGCCTCTATCGCCTCTATCCTCACCTTCTTTGTCCACCTCATCTCCTCCACCGAGTCGATAAAATTTCATATATCCAAGAACCAGATATCATCAGGCTGCGCGTTGAGTACCTGCTTCACATATAACGGGGATGCAAACAATCTGCTCGCAGGGTGGGTATCGAAAAGTCTAAGCAGATAATCTGCAGTTGATTCTTCAGCCCTATCAGTGGTCCAAGCTTACATTTTCACTAACATCACACTAGTTTATGTCAATTTTATGCAAGAATTAAGTCTGCATAGCAAAGAGTGCCTCTGATAGGTTACTTGCTCCTTACCTGTAAACAACAATACCTCTTGACCAGGCTAAGATGTAATCTCTGAAACGCTAGTCTAAGGGACCTTCTATGTCTAAATCGACGAAGCTGCACTTGGTTCGCTTGGAGAAAGGGGGATTTATGAGGGTATGATTGTGAGTATATCTAATTAGTCGTATTTTCTTGGTCAAGTAATAAATTTGATATTGTATATCATTGGATTGCAGATTCGAGCGCCTATGTGGCTATAGCTCTGGGATGACTGGCTTTGGTATGTTGTGGATTATTATATTAGATATCTGGAGATTTAGTGGCACTGGGGGATCATTTTTGAATGCGCTGGAGTAAATATCGTGGGAATATCGTAAGAGGGATAGAATAAGTTGGATTTGGTTAGGTAGGTATATAACACAAGGTATATGGGTTTATATAAATTTGGCTAGTGTACAGCGATGATTTGTTTATTGTGATATTGTTGAACGTTTCTTTTTCTGGGAGAGCTTGAGGCGGGGGACGAGAGAGAAGTTGAGAAAGGAGTCAAGAAAGTGGTTGAGCAAAAGTGGTTGAGAGAGTTACCGAACAAGAGGTTGCAAGGGACTTGCAGAAAAACTCATCAAGAGAGAGGCCGAGAGAGGCCGAGAGAGAAGTTGAAAGAATGGTTGACAGAGTTACCTAATAAGTGGTTCCAAGGGAGACCAAGAGAGCAATCGCGAGAAGAACAGAAGGTGCCAGCAGACTCATAGACTGCGCAACATGAGCCCAGGGAGCGGATAATGAATCCAACAGGTCGTCCTCGGGCAACCCGTCTGTGGAGATGCTTCAAAATCTAAGCGGGTACCCTACGGATTATCTCCAGGTTATTCTCAGCTACGCACCAATTTGCAGACAATCTGCCGAATCCCTCTGCGGAGATATATCAAAATCTGAGCGAGTAGCCCATGTATTATCTACAGACTATGGATTTCTATGCAGCAATTTGCAGATAATCTGTGGACTATCTATCCAATATTTCGGGATTATACCTAAAACACCATGTTAGCACTTCTTACTAACATAGCAGTGAAAGGATTTCAGAACACAGCTCAATACCCATCAACAACCCGATTGAGTCTGAATCACAAGGAATGATTTACGCTCCAGCTCAAACAAGTCGAACATACGTTTTAGTAATTTTGGCAAGGTAAGATTCCCATTATACGATTGAGATCGAAAGCTACACAACTACTATATGATCAAAGAGGTGCTATGCATGGGGAGGAGAGGGGGTATACGAAGTGTCCCCTCTTGCTCCCGAGCGGAAAGTTTTAGGTACGAGCTGCTCGGGGTGATGTTTGCGTTGGAGCTGACGTTTCGGTGGGATCGTATTGTCTGACAGGAACGATTGTATTTCTTAACTTGTCGAATAATGGGGCGTGCTCAGGGGCTTCTCCATAAGCGTTTCGAGGCTATCAAGCAATCTGGGAAAGACCTCAGATCTAGGCGAAAAAGTGGATTTTTGTTATCTTTACTAGTATTGGTTATGTTGATGCATACAGATTATCTACAGATAATTTACGGATTACCTGTACGGAGCAGATAATACGAAAGCCTCGACAGATACTCCGAGGAGCGGGTAGGACCTTTGACTGACAGAGAATTCACGGGTGCAGATAACTTTTGCACAGCCTACAAGCTGGTCGTAGAAGAAGAAGGTTGACGAACGAAACAGTAATGAGTGGTCACAAGAAGAGTTTAAAGATAATAGAAAGCTCCGGACTTTCCATTAGAATCTTAGTTGCGTTACATAAAGTGGCGTCGTGGAATTCATAGCCCCATAGTCCCAATGCAAGAGCTCGTACTGCGGATCTCGCTACAAGACTGTCGCTGAAAGAGTGGATAAGGTTTCGAAAAGGTGGTAGCGAAAGGAGGGTGAGCTGGGATCTACGAATTCACATGTAAGTACCAGTTCTCTACCCCTAGTCTCTGCCATTACCCAAGGACGAAGACTCATTGGTTGGCTCAATGAAATTTACCAAATCGGCGCCACAGTCAGTATCGACGACAAGAATGGAAGAAAAATACATATATTTCAACTCATCACGAGCCATATAAAGCATGAAATCCACTCCCTTTCCTAGATCATGAGAGCTCCCTGGATTGCTGTGCACTGACGAGTCTATAAAGAGACATATCTAAACTTCGAATTTCTTCCCAGCAACTTCGATATGAATTGTACGGAAGAAACCAACATCTGCCAGCAGCAAGACATCTACTTGATTATCAATATCCAAGTAAATCAGTTATACCGGATTACCCCTCTATCTCAACTTCAATCTTATTCATAGCGTGATATCGTAATACCATGATATCAGACCCATAATTTTCAAGTGAAAATCCAGTATCAGATCCCATAAATTCGCTTTACTCTGTCCTCCTTCAACAAGTGTTGGAGTAATTGCGGGTTCAAGACTTCCAGACTTTGATCGTTATTTCCATCCTCGATTTTTGTACTGTTTCAAGAAGCAGAACATTATCGTTCATTTGCTCCGTGTTTTTGAATTGATATTTTCTTTTTTGTGATTTCTATTCTGTTTCGAGAGGATTGTTAGTAACCCTGAAGCGTATTTTTGATGGGGTTTCGCATACCTACTATCTTACCGGCTTAAGACTTTTGGAACTCTGTATCAGTACTCTTGTGTGAGCATTGCCATTAGTTGCGGCTCTGATACGTCGATTTAATTCGGAATGTCTTTCGCGAATTAACTTCTTGAGAAGCTGATATATTGTACTAGTAGTACCAGCGATACACTTGAGCATAGAATCGCTAGGTTTATTTGGAGGTATCGGCATATATCCCTCAACCCTTCCAATCTCCAATTCCGCAACACATAAATGAGTCTTTAGACCGCCATTACAGCCCATCTAGACAGCTTCCTACCACTAGATCAGCCGCTCAATCACTGACTCCCACCTACCTCAATAATGAACACTCACTTTCACCAGATAGCACAAAAAATATAGCGCCGTGGCAAACCCCTCCTTCTTTCTCCTTATGTCCGCTTTATATCATTCTTTTCATAGCTAACGCCAATCGACCGCCTGTATATCGAAGAATCTTTTTGACTTTGACAATGGAAGAATCGTAGAAAGTTTTGAGGCTGACCTTGGAAATCGGAAAGAAACTGTGTGTCCATTTTTGGGATGTGTAGAGTATAGTGATTTGATGTAAAATATGTGCCGGCTGAGTAGGAGTTTTCATTCGATCTTCAGATTCCGGTCGAATCGCACGCATACTATCGTTTCGTTTCGTTCTGGAGGAGTCGAGGCCATTGTAAATGGAAGCGAACCGCACTTTCCATCGGCTTCGATCTGGTGTACTAATTTCGTGTGTATTCCGAAAAGGTTTCCCCCGCAACTCTTCGTATCGAAATCCAGCTTCTCATTACGTCCTCGTTCCTGCGGAGAAAAAAGAACCACGGAGGAAAAAAATGAGCTTCGCCACGTGCTCCAAGTGTGCCGTAGGGATATGTGCTCTGAACCGCGCATTCGATAAGGATCGAAGGAAAGTTTACATCTGGTGTGTTCATGGTGATGTGAATTACCATACCAAAAGAGATAGTGGAAAATTGCACCTGCAGCATCAAGTTAGTCAAAAATTCTCTAAAACATGACATGAAGTCAAATGGAATGGGATGGAATACTCAGCAAACGATTTCCGATCAAGCATCCGTACATACGCTAGTTTCTAAAGCGGACGAGATAAGTCGAATACAAGCGTAGACGTAATTGAGCGAAGATAGAGGCAAAATCTTGCATCAGTCTCAGCGTAAGCAGCGCATCAAGTCGTCTTTCTGAGTCCTTACCTAAGGGTTAGATGGAGCCACTAAGTTCTGCCGGTTGCCCATCTTTTCCCCTACGGCTGAACGGGCTCTTTCTTTCCTAGAGCTAAATAATAAACAAACGTTAGGTTCGGATACGCAAGTACAGAACTTCGAGCTCAAGTCTTTTAAAATAATGCTCAAGTATCTCTGGAGAGTTCCAGTGCATATCGCGAAGTGCCTTCTGCTCTTTTCGATCGAAAATGAGGCTCCGAAAGCCAGCATTCGTTTATTTTCGCGTAAATTCGGCTGAACCAAACAGACAAAGTTCTTTCTTCCGTCATTTAGAAGAGCTCTCCGGTTGTGAAAATTGATATGTTCCGTATAGTAGAGAGTTCCAACACCAAAGATGGTGCTGCTTCGCAAGCTCCGTTAAGTTCGTGGCTAGTTATGGACGGTATCGAATTCGACCCTCTTGCTGCCCTTATATAGCCAGTTGTTCGAAGTATCAAGATGTTCGAGCATTTGCTAGTAGTTTGCTTCCAAGTAGTCTGCCCCTGTAATGCCATGTATATGTCAGCCATAAGTATTCGTAGAATCACCTGATCAATATCTAATCGTCTAGACGTCCTTTCCAAGCTCCGGAGTCTTTCGCCTCCCTCCAATGCCTGGATCATTGCACTTTTTAAAAGGAAGAATAGGATTCAACTTCTACTTACATACCTGAAAGATGACTCAAGTCACCCAAATGTTTTTGACTTCCAATCTCCAGAGACTTTTTTCAATCCCAGCCCATCTCCACCACCTCACCCCCGCACTTATCGAAGAACCAATTGTACTCACATGACCCAGTATAAGCTCTCTTTATTAGCTTTGTTCCAGAAGGATCTTGGTTGAGTGAGAAGCATAGCGTTTCGGTTTTCCCGAAATTATTTCCGGATCAAGGCAGAAGCTGAACGTTGAGCAGCACGCAGCATACAAAATATATATGAGAAGAAAGACCCGCATATGGCGTCTTTAGTCTGTGCCATACACAATATACCATTAAATACATTGCATGATATCAGGTGTTGAATTCCGTAATCGAACCTGAAGCCTCTGCTGTGTAACGACACAGAGGAACCCGAGAATCAGAGCTTTCCAACTATTATTGATCGATTGTTGGAAGAGAGCTTCGTTGATGTCTATCGGTATGAGTTTAGACAGTAGTAGAATTCGGTTCAATTCGAAGACGAGTAGTCTGTTGAGATATCGGGAACTCCCATTTTTCGTTTGAAAGATTTCGTAGTTTCCTGCATGGTTATCGTATTATTTCTCGAGTGGTATATATCTCTTCACATACTAGAATCTTGACTCCAGTATTGACGTACCTCTTTTAGTTGCGGATAGTGTTGATCACGCTTATGCGGATGATTTTGGTTACTGCAAAGCTCGAGACGTTGTTTGGAAATCGTGATATTAGCTATCTAATCATTGATATACACAATGAGAGACGTCTTTGACGAGGATTCTGACTGCATTCGCAGGGATAGGAATATTTGCGAACGCCTGTCTCAAAGGAATTAGTCTTTTCGGCACCTTGAAATTGAAGCACCCCGTGGTTCAATCTTCGTGCTAGAGTAGTTTAGTAATATCGAGTGGAAATCGTTCTTAATGCTATACTGTAGATTCAACTTCGACAATGCCAAATAGTCAGACTCGTGTCTCCAACTACTTTTGTCATTGTCTTGTTAACTATCCGTCGGAAGCCCGTTTCGCATAAGTATCGCTCGTTCTGGATCTCTGTGGCCCTTTATGCCCTCTTCTATATGCTTTCGCGGTTTTAGGGACCGAATCGTAGCAAGCAAAGTGATAAGAAAAGGATCCAAAGTCAATATCGTTTATTGCCAAAAATAATCCTGTTTCAATTAATTGTGAGCTCACCATCTTGGTCATGTGCCGTCTGCTCCCTCAATCGTGCCAATATTGCGATATCAGATGGGTAATTGAACAGACCTTTGAAAGTCTATTCATATGCTTTGACTCCATTTCTTGTATTCGATCGATGTAGTTGTATCGCCTGTAATCAAACCCAAAAATTGAGGAATATTCGAGTGAAAACGCCATTCAGTCCTCGGTGTGTGTCGCTTTCCAGCTTTTCGCCCGCGAAACTCGTTTGTTATAACCCCAACCACTCGTAGTTCGTGGGAAGTCGTTATTTGACTGAAAATCTCGGAGAAAAGGGTGGTGTTGTTGCTATCTGATCATTCCAGGTCAGTAAAATGTCAGTATTCGCTAAATTCAGGGGCTCGATTCAATAGCTATTCGAGTCTTCTTTATCAACTGCGATGTTATCCACCGATGTTCTTTGAAAAAATTTGTTGTACATAATTGATGTTATTGATTTTTGGGTGTAGGTTGTCATGTTGAGGCTCAAGTGGTCGTTCCTTCCACGTGTGCTAGCGTATTCAAACTCGAGCGTATTTTTTTCGAAACCCTCACCTACCGTCGCTATTAATTCAAGCAGGGTATCAATTAGATGAATTTCTGCTGTTACTGAGAGATGATTTGAGGTTACTAAAAACATAAGAGGTGGTCTGTTGGATAGAGGTGCCTTTCTGTGCCCAGCTGGCTGCAGATATGCTCTCCATGCTTCCGTCAGACACATTTTCTCTAAATAATTCACATGCAGAATATAACTCTCTCAATTTGCATCTTAATCATTGAGATTATCTATTCATAGTAAATCATGTGGAAAAGTGATGACGCCTCCTGATTCGAGATGGGAAGGAGGGTGTGTGATAGAAAGAACATGAATTATTCATCCTTATTTCGTGACAACCAAGAAGATCGAGTATGGTTCAGAGGAAATAATATTATCTTGACGTCTACATGGACGTCTAATTGCATACTGTATCATAATTACCATTGAGAGTAAAATTTGTTCAACTTGTTCAACAGCACGTCTCTCATCTCGCTATGCCCTCGTTCCTTATGCCCTGCCTAGTTCTTTACACCTTAGTCCCTCACAACCACCTACTTTCTCACAGTACCATCAAATCACCTTTAATGCCAATCAATAGTATTGACAGTGTATATCTATCATGAAGGATACCTGTCCATATCTACGCCAAGGGTACGATTGCTCATAGACAAGCAACAAATCTCGTTGTGCTGCTACTTTTGTCATTTGGCAATACATCGATGTCACCACCCGTCTAGTTCTTCATATCACATGCACGAAGTATACTCTGTCTTCTGTCATCTTCGTTAACTGGAGCGATAACCATCATATTGAGTTTCATACTACATACACTTGCAAAGAATTTTCTTCAAGCTCGCCAAAATTTTCCCAACATAATGATACAATATCTTCAATCTATGTGCAATAAATCGATCATTCCTACTTCAGCGCTTAGCTTCAAGGCTAACAGCGATTAGCAAACGCACAAATTCAGACAATTAAAGTTTCCGAAGATCGGAATTCAAGATCTAATAGACAAAAGCTGGGTTATTTTAATATTTGAAGAGTTTTTGCCGAGCCGATATGTGAATTCCGATGACGTCCTTTGATGACTGGGGATCTACATGGTCTGAATTATGCGATGACTCGAACTTTTGCATCTTACCCGGTGAAACATGATTGGAGAACCTCCTTAGCTTATTGCGTCTTTCGATAGTCAAAGATAGTGGGAAAATACTCTTTACAGCTTGGCTGTCCAATGGAGGGTAGGATTGACAACCTGGATGGAAGATTTCAATGATCAGAGGTATTACAAAATTCAAATTTTGGTCAATATCTCAAGTTGGTTCATAGTTCAATATGGGTATCATTCTCTACAGCAGCTCAGCATCTAACATGAGTTCAAAAATTCACATGAATACAATCTTTGGCCTGAGTTCAATAAATCAAAACAATACAATATTGCAAAAGAACTGAGTTATTCGAATTAATTCAACATTCCAAATCAATGCAATGTACCAAAATAATTGAGGTATCCAAATTAGTTCAATGTCCAAAGTAAAGCACGACATTCCAGACGATCCCAACAGTCAATTGGATCTGGATTCTGAAACGTCGTCTATACGCACGATATATCGCGTAAGCCCTCTTCTTATCTATCCTAAGTGGAGCTGTGGCATGGTAAGATCTTTCTCTGCTTGACACGATTGGACCACTGATCAATCTCTACGCTATTTCTTCAATAGGAGATCCACAATACCCCGCGGGTCGACAGACTTGGATACCCCTCGCTTACAATTTCCCAAATTCCAACACAGATTAAGCTTTCCCCTAAGTCGTTGCTCCTAGATTCTCTAAAGATATCGGCAAAGAGGAGATCTCATAGTGTTGTCTGTCCCAAAGGGGAAAGTACAGAATTTCCAGTCGAAATGGAAATCCCAAATTTATCTATAAATACGGCTCTGAGTGTTCTATTTTTAGAGATTCGATCCTCAGCTCTAACAATCTTCTTCTTCTTCTCCTCTTGATATAACTACCAATATCAACGTCTTTACCCACTCTTCCATATAATTTACTAGATCAACTTTTGAATAATAAATTATCCCTTCTACAAATTACCTTCGCTTATTTCTTTCACCTACCACCATTGCAATTCATATAATGCATAACTTTCGGGTCGTCGGACCAGACGTTGCCGCTCCCGGCAACCAGTGGCCGGCCCCACCGGCCACTCCTGGCCTTGTGACTTCGGTCGAGAAGACGGAGGAGGGGAGTGTTCTTTACTTCCTGCCCGGGACGTATTTGTTCGTGCCGACGGGCACAGGAACAAATTACCGACCGATCGCGGTCAACGGAGTTGCTCCAATGACGTGGAACCACCATACCCGGGAGGTTCTCATGCAAGAGCATCTCCCCCATCTTTACGGGTCTCCTTTGGCTAATTGCCTTACCGTGTCAACTCGGCCAGATGCAGAGTATGAGGAGCGCGAGGCTGCTGCTCGCCAGCTTGTCGAGCGCCGGGCTGCTTCTCGTCGGGAGACTAATCGCCGGGCTCTTGAGCGGGCTCGTGCACGCCAGGCTGCTGCTCAGGCTATTGCCGCCGCTCCTCTCGCCGCTGCCTCTCCTGCCGCCACCCCTCCTGCCGACGCTCCTCCTGCCGCCGCTCCTCCTGCCCCTCTCGCCTCTGCTCCTCTTGCTCTTGTCCTTCCCACCGCTGCCCCTGTCGCCGCTACCCCTCTTGCTCCTGCTCCCGTTGCCGCTGCTCTTGGTGTCCCCGCTCTTGTCGCTCCCGCGGGTGATGCACCTAAGAGCCATGGTGCGCCTGTCATGGGCAGCCGGGAGTTTTGGGGTCAGTATATTGTGAATAAAGTCACAGCGGAATGGTGGCAGGAGGAGGACGAGGCAAAGGGGCAAGAGATCCCAACCATATTCCTGGAATGAGAATCTTTCAATATCTGAGTCTTATTCAGACATTGGAAGATTCACTCATCGGGATCGCAGTTGGGTGGCAGACAGCGCCATTGCTCACACTTCCAGCCATTGATATATAGACTGCTGGTAGTTAAGTGTTGCGATGGTGCTGTTGGGCATTGCATGTTGGATGGCACACAATTCCGTCTCGTATACTACCAGCCATTGATATATAGACTGCTGTTAGTTTTCGTGATGGCGTTGTTCGACTCTGGCGTTGGCACGGTTAATCCTGGTGTTATTCGTGTTGTTTTTGGGTTGCAGATAGCCTCGTCTCTCACACTACCAGCCATTGATATATAGACTGCTGGTAGTTGTTGCGATGGCGTTGTGGACTCTGGCGTTGGCGTTATTGATTTTGGTATATGCGTATTGTTGATTTGTTTCTCTTTTTTCTTCTTTGTGAACGAGCATGTTGAATATATCCTGTAATTGTTCTTTATAGTGGAATTTTCTTGTTTTCGCAAACCAAAACCAAAATTCTCACTTGAGGTAAAACAGCGATTTGTATTTTATCGATGGATAAGTTGTACTACCTGTATTTAGATAGCCGTTCATACCAAATTGAAACCAAATTGAATTTAAAGATTCTCAGTAACACAGCGACGTGAATGTCTTTCTCTCTTCGGGAATATTACCTGCTTGTTATATGAAATAAATTGAACCACGTAACAATAAATTTAGCAACCTTCCTTCATCAGACGACAGTGAGTTGACCTCTTATCATGGTTGAGAAGTCAAGATCCGTGAAGTGATACAGTAGTAACGAACTCATTCATGAATGAGATGTAGATGGAAGTAACGATTGGTGAAAGCGGACAGCAGAAAGCACATTTGGCATTAAGATCCCATCACTGTCAAAATCGTTCATCTGAAATCCAAATATAAATACATAATTACAAGACATACTCACTGGACTTATGAGTGAGTGGGTGATGTCGGTCAGCTGATTGACCGCCCGAACAAAAATTGCAACTATTGATATCTAACCACCCACATACCGAGACAATGTACTACGAGAAGTTCTCCATCATAAGACATCGTCAAATATCTTCCAAGATCTTTTCAGCAATCTATTCAACAATCTATTCAGCAGCTGAACATGATACAATACCTTTTTTGCAATACAGTTGTTCTAAATCCACACAGCTTAATTGATGGGCCGAACCAGTTTTTAGAATAAGTTCAATCGGTATTTCTCTGGTATGTATTCTTCTTGACTGCCTTTCAAACCCTTTTCATTCGTGAGATTGATCGAGTTAAAGATAGGAACTCAAGTTTTCATCTGAATCCTAGACTGATAGGGCCTTTTTTCTCTTTCTTTTCCGCAATTAAATTATCGTATCGAGGAAGGAGCAACCTGGATTCTTTCATTAGTGAAATAAGGCATTGCACAGCTTATCGCAACGTTCTTCTTTATATATGAAATCACAACATGAAGACTCCAAAACTTCTTTCCAGATCGTTTCTTGCGCATGAAATATAACAAGATATATTGGCTCAAATCACCACTGGCATAACTCTAGAGTCTGTCATCACTTAGCCTGTCCTATCTACATCCTCAAGACCATAAAGAAATCTCACAGCATACACTTTCTCAACTTTACCATAACATCAAAATTACTTATACCAATCAAGATGAAGTAAGCCTATGTCTCTCCTTGAGATTCGGAGTAGAGCGCTGACATTGGCAGATCTATATATATGCCACCAATTCATTTAGCGGAGATAGTTTTTAACGCGGGTCTTCCGGTCCTCGATTCGACACACTCTGTAAGGCAAGTCATATTGTAATTGTTTCAACCGCGATTTTGTCTTGTCAACCTCTTGCACTCTTCTTAGTAGCTCATGTATTCCATGCCAGACATTTGAAGGAACGAAGAGAGCATGCAGAAGTCAGTAAAGCGATATCTGCGTTGCTTCAGTCTCTATGTATCCTATTCTCGAATTCATACCCGATCTTTGATCTGAAAAACAAAAGAGATTCATGTACTAAACTTTTGCAGTGCTAGTTCAGGATCCATCCACTCGACTACTATTAAAGATGACACTCCCATATCGAACGACGGCAAGGGAAATAATCAGCGACAACCTATCACAAACATTGAACTATCCAGATGCTACGTCGTCAACAACATCTATATACCCGAGAACATGAGCAATGGAGACAATCAACCTTTCTACATGTGCCATGAGGGGCAAGCACAAAAAGAAATTGGCTTCGAAAGGATACACACGCATCCCCAGGAGGATTCGTTTCATTATATACGCCGCCCTCTTCCAGGTACTAAGAATCACCAAGCAGACAGTTTTGATAATAAACACGATCAATTTACGGAATTCCATTTTCCGAAGAATCCTCACACACCTCTGATATGTGGAACTAGGGGTTGTCATGAATACAAGACTCGAATCTTTCCTGACTTTTCGGTACCGAGAAGAAGCCATCAAAAAAGGAAAGCCGTGTCTACATGTTCTACACCTATTTCTAAACTTCTACCTGATTTCGAAAGCAGACGAAATACATGTATAGATAAAGCCACTGCTGTACACAGCGGTTCAGCCACCAAACTCAGATGTAACTCTGTCCTCGAGTCCAGCAACTTAAATGCAACTCAAAAAGAGACTACTACCATTCAGAACAACAAAGAGATCGATCCTAGGCGTGCCTGCATCTTCCAGCGTGATCATACTACCACAAAGAAAATAAATATGGCACACATTGGTGATTCTACCAAGCAAAATGAAAATAAAGCTCAACGCACTAAGTTACATGAGTTAGTGTGTACCACATCTCTTACTCATACTTTGCCCAGCATACGCAGCTTCGTCAATGGTAAACAAAATCAAGATAGAATGATACTTGCTCGTCATTCTTCTCTTTACGACGAATCCAAAGGCAAACGTTCAATTTCTCAGCTCCGTCTGTCTATCGATAGTGAATCAACCAATTACAGGTCCATGTCTTTCATTGATCTTACGGACCCCCCTGAGTCTGATTCTTTACCAAATAATCAAGGTCTGCAGCTGCACGCAAACCATCCTGGATCATTGAGACCAGTATCGACTGGCAAGTGTCCAAAGAGAGAGCATATTGTAGACCTAACATTAGATTCTCCTAGTCGGAAGAAACCATTTAAGGAGTTTCGTCTCACTAATAGTCACCAAATTGGCTCAGCTCAAAGTCATCATAGCACTACTGCAACTTACGAATCTCATAATCAAAATTCCGTTTCTCCAGAACTGAAACATTGGATGAGTTTCAATCCGATCAAGCACATTGTTGTTTGTTCCAAAGATTCACCAGATACTTCAGACAGAATATACGAAATGAGGAAATCAGCTACGTCATTATCAGACGATATCATGGTCTTACTCAATATCAAAGTCGATGATAACAACATCCACTCCGTACATCTCAAAGATCATAAAATCGATTCACCAATTCCCTCCCTAGGTAACACTAACAAGATGCACGGTTACTCTTCTAAAAGCGCATTGGAATTCGTCTCTACTATTAGATCTGCGGCCATTGGTGATACTATACTCCTGGTGTCCTTGGGCAATCATGGTATCTCCAATTCACCTCGCGCATGGGTGGATTTGAGAGAGAATTACCCAGCATACAAGTTCTTGATTGCTATACAAGAACCTCGAAATCTCAATCTACATTTAGATCCCTTGTGGTATATAATAAAAAAACGAAGGTATTTGATTTTTCCATTACATGAGCTTGTGCGAGTGTGCCTGGGGTTGGAAAGTCCATGTGACGAAGCAAAGTTATATTCAAAATACTTGACACTGTCGAATGACGCACGAAAAGCCCCGGCCAAACAGGAGACAATGATTGGAAATGGGGGTGATATCGGCCAACACGCTCAAGCTTTATTATCACGCTGGGCATGTCCCATTGACGACTACGGGATAACTTGGTATAGAAGCCTAGCTGGAGATCGAGCATGGCAAAACCATTGTATGATGGAACACGACGGTTTTTGCAAACTTGTCTGTCCTCTAGCCGCCTGTAGACACAGTTCATTCCGTGACTACAAGGGGGTTGTTGAGCATATAGAAAATGTACACATCTCAGCGTTGGGTTTGGGAGACCATTTTCGTAGCTCGCACGATCGCGACAGAACTCTATCCGACTTTCGATGTACTGAGGATGTCAGTGGATGTGGTAATTCACGTTGCAGCTATACAAATCAGCTTGCCCTGGATATTCATATGGAATTCTTTCATCCGTACTCCGCTTGGAAAGATCGTTTAAAAGATTTCCCGAGGCTTGCAGAACAGGTACAAAACAAGTGGTTAGAAGAAAATCTTGAACCCAGTGATAGGCTCACTCTGAGTGAAGCATTTCAGTGTATAGATGCAACGGTAGGTAGTCAAGGTACGGTTATAGTTGGACGAAACGGAACATATCAAGACACGTCCCGTGGCATGGAATTGCTCAAGAAATCTTGGCCTTTCATGGCAGATTTTCTGCAAGCGACACAAGAGCCTCTCCGAGAAGGATATCGAACACTTTTAAGCGAGATTCAATGAGATTTTGATGCAAGTAATTGCTGCCATGGATTTTTCTATTTAGTTTTCCTAATGTGAGATGAGATCTAGCATTACTTATTAGCTATTGAATACACGAATGAATTTCCTGCGACGAAAGTTCTGACGACGATATCGCTCGTGCTATAGCTACGTGCTGGTGTGATTATGGTACATGACTGAATATGCGCAAGATACAGTAACATTCAAAATCGATTCCCCTAGCATCCCCACAATTTCCTGTTACCCAACGAGAGCTCAGCTCAAAGACTGAACACTCATAGTCATGGCCGGGCGGCATCAATTCAAACTATGCTTAGCCAACTATTACACTACTTATATCGCATATCACAATCTTTCAACTTCTTATCCGCTGTAACCTGATAGTTCTACTAAAAACATACAATGAAATATGATATCATGTTCTTCACGACCATGAGATCGACGTTAGATTTGGGAAGAGTAATGATGTATAAGCGAGTAGCACCGGGAAAGAAGTGAAACAGGGCATAATGGGACTGGATCATGCTCTACAGTACCGTTTATGGAAGAGTTTACCTTGACCATCATAATCCGTGGGCCTTTTGAGACTCTTGATACTTTGATTTCTTGGATGCGGGATTTCGAGGTAGTGATTTATCGTGCTCGTGCTGTTTTGTTTGAGTGCATGAGTGTTTGTTGAATCAGAAGATTCTGAAGGGAGAATGGTCGTTGGGGGGTGACTATGAATTTTTATTTCTCTTGGGTGGGATTTTCGAGTATGATTTAAATGCACGTGAAGAGTGAATTTTCTCGATACATCACTCACATCCATATTCATTTTCTCCCTCGATTGCGCGCGAGACATTGTCTTTATCATAATCACCGAGGTTGGTTAGGGAATGGAAATCATAGCGGCTTCTTTGTTCATTTTCTTTTATCCCTCTTTCTACTACTTAGCTTTAGAGTTTTTCAACATAACTAGATAGCTGGAGGTATGAACAAGAAAGAAAAATCATCTAGGATCGCCATCCTGTGCGTAGAAAGGTTTCTTTGTTCCCTCGAGATACAAAAACGATGACCTTTTTGCGATTTGGTATTTTTCGGAGAAGAAAGTAAGGTTGTATACCATCGACTCTCACGAACATACTGAGATTATTCATTAAGAGATAATAGGTTTATTTGACTAGAGTTGGATTTTGAAGTACAGTCAGCTACCCATAGAGTGGATAGGATACACAGGTATTCATTATTCACGATTTCTGAGTCAAAGGTGTGGGGAATAACGGGTTGAATTTCTTGCTTTGTTTGGGTGTATGAGTACGGTATTATCTGTGCGAAGTTATCACTGCGAGTTTATTATTACTTCGAATTTACCACTGCAAATTTACCACTACGAAACTACCACCACAAACACCACCTCACCTCACCTCGACCCGTTCCCCAAACCACTAACCCGGAAAAATGTGCACAGAATGGGCCTGGTTATACAAGTGCGGACACCAGAAACCCGAGTCCGACGCGGTGACGATGAGGCAGAATGATAACTGTCGGGACAAACTACCAGAGTTTTCAAGAGAGTGTCGGTTTTATAGTATGGAGTATACGAGGTTTCAGGAGATATGTCCGGAGTGTGAGAAGGTGAGGGAGGACAAGGAGAAGATGAGGGAGGAGAAGAAGAAGAGGAAGGAAGAGAGGAGGAGGGAGGAGGGAGGAGGGAGGAGGAGATGGGGGATAGGAGAGTGGATTAGGAAGGGAGGAATGGAGAAATGGGGGGGGAGAGAGATTGAATAGATGGTGGGGGAGGGTAAAAAGGGGGGAATAGTGATATGTGATGAATAGGTTGGAGCAAAAGGATTCTTAGAGTAAGAAATTAAGAGGAATGGATTTAATAGGTATCAAATCGAAAAAAGGAAGCGGGAAATGCAGATCTGAGGAGAAGATAAGAGGAGGCAAAGGCTTAGTGTGATGATATCTTACTGATAAAGAATGATATGGGTAGAGGATATGAAGGGAGGAATTGGATAGGATGTGGTAGTAAATGCTGATGTCAGCGTGATTTTTGGTTTTTTGGACTGACGATCTTGAAGAAATCGGAAGCGAAGAGGCGGAAAGTTTACAAGTAGGAATGTATTGGTGGATCGTGAAAAAAGGAAGATGAGCTTGGGGTATGGAATAAATGTATTCAGGAGAGAAAGCGATTAATGCTTAAGGAATTTCTTGAATTTGGGTTTCCGTCTCTGTCCTACTCTTACTGTGAATGATGTTGAACGTTGAAGTATCTAGCTAGGTATATGCGTGCGACTCTTAATACGTGTGTATAACAAGAGCACCGCCTATATTCCTGAGTCTATTTCCCACTTACTTACATGGTTTCAATGATGAAAACATGAAAACGGGTCTGATCCGATTACAAAGCTGTCTAATTCAGAATTTACAGTTTGATAGAACAATTAGTATTCAAATAAACCGACAATATGTAGCTGCTAAGCTACTGTATCATATAAGCTATACCTAGGTAACCTATGAAAGTAAGAAAGCCGGAGCAGCTACAGCACCAAAATAGAGTAGAGAACCCTGAGAATCGTGTTTTCTATGAATATCTAAAAACCCCACTTACATGATCGTATGATCATTTGGAACTATCCCCTGCAGCGGAAGAGTTAGAAGATATATGTAGAAACGCATGCAACGCAGCTTGTATTATTTAAAAGATGGAAGGGAAAAGAGATCTTAAAGCTAAAACTCCTTATCTGTTCCGTGATATCTTGATTTTAGGATTCTAAACTCGGGACCGGAACAGATTAGATATCAGAATGAGGAGAATGAAGGAGAATGAGTGTGGCGTGGCTTTTTAGGGCCAGCGATTCATATTTTCTCGAAATCTCTCTCTATCAAATGTGCTATCTTGACGTGTTGTCTTGTTCCTACAATTTATGACAACGAGAAAATTCATAACAAGCAAAACATCCAATATATCGCCACCCACCATGTAACCATCGTATTCATTTATTATGATGGAGATGAGGAAACAGCAAGAATCTTGGACAAGGACAGAGTACGTCAATGTACGTGAAAAGAGGGGCATAGTTGATTCACTTGATATCACAACATGGGGTTGAAACAGCAGACGACACGCCATATTGCATCTTAAGAATTCATTTCAGAAGAATTGGCCCGGGTCCGAAAGATAAACCAGTAAGACGGTATGAGATGGTCCCCCCCCCTCAGTGACGCAGCCATCGACAGAAAGATGGGTGCATTATCAATTCCACTTGGAATTTCTTTGTCAGATATGACGAGAATCAAAATATCGACGTGTTTCCCTCCATTATCCAAGGCGCCTTTTATGACAAAGCTATAGATATTTGTTGTACCACACTGCAGCCACGCCCCATTTGAGTTTTTCTTTTCGGCAGAAGCTCAGAGATTGTGGAAATGGGCAAGAATATCCATAGCTTTATGGTCGCTGTAAGCGACGACCAGAAAGGCGGATCGAGATGCACATTGTTCACGACGGGAAGTAGAAGCCACGTGTGAGCCAGCGATGCAGAAGGTGACATGGCGTAGACCCGAGTGTTTGTTCCTGCTGTCTCGTTTTGGATAACCCCACATGTTCTATTATAAGCGGTGAGACCGCCGGTCTTAGAACAGAGATGCAGTATTAATTGAGATCATCCAAAGTTGTTGATCTGTACTGCGTAAGCCGGAAGATGAGTCAGACGAAAGGTCGCCGATGCTCACTTTGATGATTGTATGAGATGCTTGGAGGTTGGTTAACAGGTAGGCATAAGTCCGAGGATATGGATTTAACTTGCATGGATAAATATATTATTCTGCATGCTTTGGAGAATATTCTCCAAGGAGAGATCCACGTGGCTGTAGCAAACGGGGATAAAATCCCCACATTCTCCGATAGGTTGGCTATCTCCATTGTCTGTAGATTATAAAGGAAAGCGTGGGGGTATCAGAAACGAAAGTTTCTGACATGCATTGCATGGTAGGGATATAACGCTTCCTACGATTAGCCGGAATTCTGTAAGAAAATCCATATATATTGTTTGTATAGTACCATTATCCATGCAATGGTTGGGCATTAAATTGGTTGCATGTAAGATTGAATATGATGTATATTGAAGAAGTATCTTCAGTCCGCGTCGCTCTTTCAGCTGGTAACCTCGGGGAAAGAGTTTGCTCCGGTAGTGCTAATGTATGGTTACACCAGATGCAGGGCTGAATGAGAATGCTGACATCTCACCGTGTCCTCCCCTTGGCTAAGCGCGGTGCGAACCGACCATTGCGGATTGACATGCTGAGCATGCACTAATTGGAAGATATACGTGCAGCCACACCAATAAGACACGCCACGGCCTTCTGTGCATAATAGGCGGATTCTAGATTTGTCATGGCGACCAATCGTATATTTTTGAAGGGCGAACATTAGACCGGCTGACTCTTGAAGTTCCTTCAACAGGGGTAAGATCCCTTCCGTACCAGAGTGTCGGTATTTTATACTAACCAATCATGAGATAGTCTAGGGTTACATCTGATGACACGAATAAGAAACCCTCTTTTTTGAATTACTGTCTCCATACGAGAAGTGGACGTGGTAGGGTATTTCAGAATGATAATAGTGTGATACTCAATTGGGACATGATTGAAGAAACTGGGAGGCTAGGGTGGAAGTGTCGCATTGCATACTGGCACAAAGCAATTCCAGATACCTGGTACTGCCAATTAGATCTTTTTTACCGGGAACCCATTGTTGAGGTATGGCCAGAAATCAGGTCGCATTTCTTGGGTTCTTTATCCAACTGTTAGTGCCGGAAGTGAGGGATCAAGCAGCGACCGATGAATTTGTTGAGCTGTACGCTCCATCACTTCAGCATGTGATCACTGGACTAACCTTAAAATTGCACTCCAAGCGGTGCTTTGCATCTTCTTTTTCAGAGAAGAGAATGTTACACCAGCGAAAAGAGTGAGTAAAATATTGGAAATGTTTTGGTCCATTGAGTGCCTTGGAGCCCTAGCTTGGCGATGCGGGAGGCTGCATATGTAGAAAAGGACTAGATATGCTACTCTCCCAGCCTTACAGTCGAGTATGTCCGGTTTCAGTTATATTACATCATGTTCTAGAGCTGTCGTTTGAGACAATATTGTTGTGGGGAATGATTCAAGAGAAAAAAAGAAAGAATGTGATCAACGCCCCTGACACAAATTTTGTACGATATATTCTGAGACATCACATCGAGCGATTGGGATTGTTGTCGGCTCTCAATTATTCCCTTCGTGTTATACTCATTAGCCACAAGTGTTATTCAACGGAATACAAACCCAGCTCCACGGACTTTGAATATTATATCCCTGTTGCGTTTGAATCCACCTTCTTCCACAATTGATTATGATTCAAAGCTTGTCCAAACAACGACATCTTGAAACGAAATAGCTAGCACCATGTAGAATAGATTGGTGGTAGGGACGGGCATTATTCGTCTTCATTCAACAGACATGATTGCTGTGGGGGCACTGATTGTGACGTTTGACAGGATGGTGTACCATGTTGCAGAATGATCCAGTGGTCAGTTTTCATGATTTCTTTTGTTCTTCTTCTCTTCACAGTGGATTCTCGGATTCTCAACACGCATAATTACCCATGACACGTTTCCAAGCCCGAAATAATGGTTAGAATTTGGAGCTTTTGATGGTAGGAAGTCAAGTGTTGTAGATTGATTGGATAGTGTTGACAAGCGATGACAAGCTGAGTAGAGAATTGTGGACTTGATTGAATTGAATCAAGACAAGGATTTGATAACCAAGAGCTCGGTTGATCCTGCAAATTTTGTTAGAGCTGCCTACATCCAGGTCAGCGAGATCATCAGTCCGGCTGGAATTTTGGTACCTCGGACGGTATCTCTTTCTAGTCGTCGGGTCGTCTATCTCCCTTCAATAGATGGAACATTATGACATATATCACAATATCGGATAAGGCGCCTCGCTCCTAAAAGGTGGGTGGGTGATGATAAGTAAGTGACGGTGGGTGGCCCATGTGACTACTTTCAAACAAATTAACCCTGTACCGCAGGATCCTCCACATTAGCTGTTACCAAACTGTCGGGTCGTCCCGAAAAGTGGAGATAATTTGATTTACATAAATTCCCACTATTCTTGAGAAGGAAAGTGGGAGGAAGGAAAGGGAATGGGAAGACCAAGATGGGTCTGGTCATTGATCGCTCGGATATTATGAGGAGTTCTGGTGAAAATTAGTTACTTTAGATTCATATAGTTAGCGAAATTAATCTTCCATGTATATACGTGTATTTTTACAATAGCGTGTTACTATTCCTTGCTATATTCTATACTGTATCCTATGATAGCGAGCTTCAAGAGTGGTTGTTCAAAATAGATAACCGAAACCCGCTTTAGGGGCTACACCATGAGATACGACGTGATGTAAAGAATGACACGCCCAAGTATAGGGTTTGAAACATGGTATAACTGGAAAGATGTGCAATATTGCTTTTGTTGACGCTTGAGCGGTGTGATATGATAGCAAAAATCTTACTTGTGATCGACTTTTCTGAAGGGGTTTATTGTCATCTTGACATCAAAATATATCCCCTCTCCACGGGTTCCCGCACTTTTGGCATGCATTACTCGCATCAAAGAGATCCATCGCATTCCGTGTTATCTTCACCACATTTCAACTTTCGAAAGCGTGGAAATGAGGCTTACACCGACAGGCTCTTGTGAATTTCATCCAGGAATATTTTGGCCATGAATGAAACGTCAGCAGGGGGTAACCAGACTGCTGGAATTCGATAGAGTTCCTTTTCTCTGTGAAATAGCGGTAAGAAGAGTCTGCTTATGTTGTTCAAAGATGATTTGCTATTTTTCCCTGTAAGCGCTGACAGCTGTTGGTATTGGAAAGTAGCGCGCAATGCGATTTACGGCGTGACGCAAAGGTGCAGGTGAAATGTGAATGTTAGTGCCGATGATAGATGCAACGAACCAGCACAAGGAGACTTGATAAGGTTCGAGCTTTGAACCATGATAGAATCGCGATATATTAAATTTCATTTCCGGGATTCTCATGGTCACTCGCATCTATTTCCAGAAATGCATTATGTTCGGTTCAGGTACAAGTGGAGAGTATCGTCAGCACGACGTCGAAAAAGGCAAATGTGAAGATTGAGTAAAGCTCTTGGTATCTTGGGGGTTTCGCTATTGGTACAGGGAGCGTTGGTCTTGAGAAACGATCGAAAAAGAAACGGTGGTTTCTAGGTAGGTACTGCCATTGGTCCAAAAGGGGCGGTAATACAAAATCATTGAAACTTCATAATTTGGTTGGAGATGCTACCTAGGTATATCTTGACGTCTTAAGGCGCAAGAGTGGGATGAACGTCTTTTTCAAAATATCAAAAGACATTTACCAGGTTTATTCTTGGAGAATGTAGACAGAGTAGATAGAGACCGGGAGAGAAAGTCATCGATATCATCTTCTTCTAGAATGAAATTAAATTGGCAAATTATGGATAATCCGGATAATGTACTTGAAGATAACAAAAAGTATACTAGATAAAGACTAGACAGATATCGGAATTGAGTATCAGCATCTATTATTATATGTTGCTGATATATATCTACTTAGCTACAACATAGATAGATATGTTGATGTTATAGCCTGTAGGCTTGTCGTCGAGTCAGTGAAAACCTTAAAAATGGTATATACTAGCTTCATTAGTACCGGATAAATTCCACACGAGGAAGGATTATGCTTGGAAGGACCATGCAGAGATACACAGATGTGAAAACGGAAAGTCGAGCCCTTGTGCTCCCACATTTTATAGAATCACCAAACTCTTACATTAATCTCGATCCACTAAACTACTGAACCATCGCAATGGGACCAATGCGAAACATTCTACAGTGTTCACCAATATCCAATCATGTTAGTCTTACGTTCCAAGGCGGAAATGATATCAAATTGAAAATCGATATTAATCTTCCGGGAATGAGGATCTGGTGTGTGTATATGTATGTGTATGTGTAAAATGTATATGTACACATATATGTGTGTGTTTTACAACATGTGCAGCAACCTCAATGGAGAGAAACACATGGGAGATATGAGAGAAGGATGATTGGAACTCACTCTGTTTCTGTGAATAGATCACCATCTCACAGAACCACAACAAGATTTCTGGATAAAACCAGACAAATGATGAATTGGTCTGTCATCGGTTATTGGCTGTACCAGTACATATTCTGAACCTGTTGAGCATTTTGTCTCCCAATTTCGGTACAAGCTGCAACGGGGATGTCGTCGATACACTCGAGTATGATATCATTTCTTCATTCATCTTAGTATCTATGGAGTATTGCGAAGGTACACACATACCACCTATCAACTATATCACCTAGGTCCTAGGTACTCAATAGGTATCTCCTTAATTACACCTGAGTTCTGAGCTCATGAACAGCATTAATTTTTCGGTAAGGATCACACATATTATCTGTGCATACCATGGTACCGACCTACCTAATATACACTTCAATTGCACCCGCAGTGACTACTGCGTACATTATTTTACATCGTAACGATTTGATCCAATAATCTCAAGTCATTCTGTGTTCAATGTTCATCACTCTCTTATTATCCACTTCTGTCAAGGTTTTAGCGGCGAAACTAATCCATTTACTGATTCCATCTCGCTCGCAAGATACACTTCGAATTCACCTGGTCAACCGGTAATTTCGTTAAGTATATTTACATCGTACCTACCAGCTAAAAATCATATAATGTAAGCAATTGAGGTATCGCCAAGAAAAATGAATGAGAATTAGACATGTAAAATAACAGTATGCAGAAGCTTACCAATGCAGTGCAATATTTCCGGGATTTCATGATCGAGAATATCCGAGTTGGAAGGCTGTTGGTTTCTACTTTTCACGCAGTATCCAAAAAATCATAACCACCAAGCAAGACATGAATAGTAGCTAGCTATTTAAGGGAGGAAGAATTAGTGAGACAAGGCTTGAACGGTAAGTTGTGCCGCTAATTTTATCCCGGCTCCGCCTACTTGGATCCTTGTGGTACAATCTTCCGATACCTACCAGCATGGGACAAGGAGTAGATTGGTAGGGAACATGGAACGAAATGATATAGCTTGATGCTTGTAATCTAGGATATGATGTAGGTTTTGGGATCAGGTGTGAGGGGAAATCATTGGAGAATAAGATAGATTCGAGACGACTGATTGGGGAATTGGAACGAACTTGAGATGAAAAATGTTGGACAAGTCACCGAGGAGTACTATGTACAATAACCCTCGGCCTAGGTCTGTAACGACGACCAGCAAGCAGCCAGCTGTTCTATGTAATTTAGGTTTAAATCAAGAAAATCGATTCTAATTTTGCTAGTGAACTGAACATACACTCTGCATATAATAGCCCATATTTTAACTATATTCAGTATACTAATACACCACTATAATCTTAGAGTTTGTATTGTACCTTGACAATTAATGTATGGTAGGCATTTGCTAGCTACTCATTCTTCTCTGTGCCTCTCGTACAAATGCAACCGAGTGGCGTTGAGATTCTGTTTGGCAAACGGAACCTTCATGAATTTCTCAGTGGTAGCAGGTAGTATTCATGGTATCAAACTCTAGAATGACAACAATAATAGCTAAGAAAAGAGATATTTGCATGGTGGAGGTGGTGCTGGTGCAGGTGCTGGCCATGAGTGAGTGAGTGAGTGAGTGAGTGAAGCGTTGTACACAAAACAAGAAATACCAATAACAACAATGTATCTTTTGCCAACATAATACCCAATCAAGCAATCAATCTTTCTTTTTTGGGGACTTTTCTAACCCCACTGATGATGACTTCGACCTCCCTATAAGTAGCGCAAGATTGTAGCCAGAAATATGCATTGCCATAGACCCCGTTGTCTCTTGAATTGCAGCTTCAATCATTTCATCTTCTTTCCCCACGATAGATATTACAAGTACTCTTTGGCTAGACATCCAAACGTCTAGCACTCCTCACTACCGAGCACGCACTTGCCGAATAACGACTACTATTACCAGCATCACCCATCATCACTATTTATTACGCTTTTTATATTCATTTCTTCCCTTGCTTGTACCAACATCTTTCCAAGAATCTCTGAGAGAGAGGTTGAGAATCAATTGCTTCTTCTACCTCTTGTTCCCTTCCTCCTTGATTGGCAATCTAGGCGTGGGACAATACACATCGTTGGCGGTGTCACACAACGATCGCACGGAAATAATTGAAGTACAGGACAGGACAGGACAGGACAGTAGTAACCTTGCAATCACTGCACACTGTACACTGCACACTATACAGATCATAGTTCAGCAAACTATCGTACAAAAGGTTTCTACTCGAGGACTTTGGGAATACCACCTCACAAATCCCATTTTGGAATACCACCTAGCAGAAGTGGGGGATGAGAAGCAAAGTACCGCGATCAAGCATACAAAACAAGCTCTCCATTTCTACCCAGGTATACACCCATCCAAACATCCATACACACGCACATACAACCAATCCAAGACCATATCTTCGACTCGACCCAATATTTTTTTCACAACAGAACTTTCTGAAACTTCTCCCAGCTGTTCCGGAGCTCAGGACCATACAAATTATGGATTGTTAAGATATTATTGGATTTTCGAAAATTTGGGAACTGTCGATCATTGTCTTCCCCAAGGCCGACTATTTATGCCTGCAAGAATCAGGGTCATTATTTCCTAAAATTTACTCTATCTTTTACTCATCTCATCTCATCCATCAGTGGTCTCATCTCCAGTGCTCTGTCCATTTTGAGCTCTGGTGGGTCTCCAAAGTATTCAATTATAGAATAGCGAGCTACATCTCCTACCTACCCTACCTAGTAGAACTTTTCATAATCATATCACAGCCAAATCCACAGCCAAATCCACAGCCAAATTCACAACCAAATATACAACTACAGCTGACAACCAAATTTACAATTGACAACCAAACATCCAGCTCACAACCTGTCAATCATCGTCATCATCGTCAGCAGTCTCTGCGATTTGCTCCCGTTGACTACCATTCTCCACCATTTATCACCAATTGTCAACATTGACCACCCATTTACCACCGCAACCCACCACCACAACCAACCACTGGACAAGCCATTGACACTTAATTCAACCCTTGAACCCTATCAAATTTACGAATTCGAACCCCAGAGCCGAGATATATCACTGGCATTATCCATTATCCACGGGCGTTACCCGTTACCTGTACGCCCTAACTTAAAAAGAAAAGTTACCACAGACAGTTACGGCGAAGTACGAACAGGGGCCATAAAAAAAAAGTCAAAATAGCTTGCTTTACCGCCGCCAGGTAACTAACTAGTAAGAACAAGCTCGAACCCATAAGTAATTCAATCATAGTTTTGACACTACTACCACCAGTACCACACTTCCACGCGGCTCCTCTTTAGAACACCTAGATCAACATCATTCGAGAACCATTTTTGTATTTCCATGAGACGCAGTCATATAGCAGATTACTCAGGTCGGATACCAGAGTCAGCCAGAAGACAGGGAGCTCAGGAAGCAGAATACAGGCAATATACTCCAGTAATATAGTGGCTGCATGGCAATATAAACCATTCGAAATCTCCTCGACATTTCCAATCCACCGGCACATACTGAAGAAGAATCCGAGATCAACCATTTATTATCGCATATAAAAGCTTCATCTATGCTACAAAGTTAGCAGAATAAGCAAAGGCTGTTCGCGACAATAGATCTTGAACGGGAATTTACTTAATGGTTGTTGCAATGGCCATGGCTAACAATGGGTACGTGCTTCTTTCTCCATTCCCCTCTGCTCTCAGAACCACTCCCTGGGTATCAGCAGAAGCTTTCGCACATGCCAATTGTATCGATAACTACTAAATGAGATTGTGGGCTGCATCCTCTCCGTTATTGCTCTCTACATCCCAGATTTTACGCATGCGCTGACAGAATTGAATTACATAGATCACTTTCTCCTGCCCCTCCTGCGGCTTTCCAAGAGCCCCCACCCGATTACATGGAAAATGGACGCCTATATCATGGACTACATAAAGGAAAATACATGTTTCCTTGCGACGAGGTAAATGCGCCAGGTGTTGTTAGGTGGGATATTGCACACGACTAAATGCTGATATACACCCACAGGATGAGAAAGATCGGATGGATATATTTCACAAATTCTTCGAAGTCGCAATGGGAGGCGTATTACACTCTAGGAATACTACGTTCACGAATAATTATGATGGGCCGCGAATTTTGGACTTAGGGACAGGTACCGGAATATGGGCGATTGACATGGCCGAGTAAGAATAAGATTTTGTCTCATTTGAGGCCATAAGTCTGCAAAACCAAGGGACTGACAACTTCGGTATATAGCAAATATGGTTCAGATATGGGTACAGGTGAAGTGCTCGGGCTTGACCTAGCTAGAATACAACCTCCAACGTAAGAATTCACGAATCTTTCCTTCCGAGCAACGTCATATACTAAGAATTACTCCAGTATTCCCGAAAATTTACAGTTTTTACAAAGGGACATAGAATCGCCTTGGTGGGGACTCGAAGTTGAGTCGTGGGATATGGTTCATATAAGGATGCTTTCCGGGAGCATCAATAGCTGGCCTGCATTATACCAAAAGGTCCGCAGGTAAGGCCTCTCCATCTCACCCCCTCTTCTACAGTACATGACTTTGCCTAATACAATATGGTAAGGTATCTCAAGCCTCAGGTGGGCCGTTTCGAGCAGGTTGAAATAGATTTTACCCCTCGCTCAGATTTCGGGGACATTCCAGCCGACTCTGCGCTGGCTACATGGGCGCGGAACCTTTTCGAAGCTACTCGGCGCAATTTTCGACCTCTAGCTTATAATACCGAGATTCGAGCAATGCTTCAAAAAGAAGAGTTCCTCGATATTCAAGAGGAAGTGATACGAATTCCCCTTAATCCATGGCCCGATGATTCACAAGAAAAGGATGTTGCAAGATGGTACAATCTGGCCCTCACCCAGGGACTAGAAGCAATGACGCTTGGGCCCATGCACAGAATTTACGGGTGGACGAAAGATGATGTCACAAGGCTGATTACAGAAGTGAGGAGAGATATTTGCAATAGGAAAATTCGCGCTTATAATAATTTGTGAGTATTCTCCCTCTTATTCAGACCTGCCAAGAGTTCACCTGGGCGTTCTTGAAACACTAAACAACTCGACTTGAACTCTCAATGAGGCAGTGCATTGTCGAATTGAGGGTATGAAGAGTTCACTAACTTATTTATAATCCAGGCATGTATGGACTGCACGCGCACCGGTCAAACCCCCTTCATAGACATCTTTGAGGTTTCAAGAGGTTGGAAATTACAAACGAAGACCGATTGGTCAATTTGGTTTGGATCGGCGAACTTTAAGTTTTTTTTTTCGGATATTGCGATCAATTTCAACCAGGGTTTTGGTCCAGCTTTTCATACCGAACCTTGCCTTTCGGCCTGGCGCGCTTTTGAGGCTAGGACGAATGATTGATGTATTTTATGGGATGGAACTTTATGCGTATTATTGTTGGATGCGCGCGCATATCATATGCACCTTAAGCGCCTGCAAGAATACGGATCGTCATTGAGATTTGTTGGGGATTTGATGTACCCACGGCTGATTGACCGAAAATGCTAGGTACATCCGCGAAAGATAATATGAGAGGACGGTGAAGTTTGGGTGGCAATCTATACCTCAATTCTCATAGGATATTCAAGGGAAGGGGCGGACCGAAGCGTAGACGAAGTGTGGCGGGCATTATCATGGATTGGCCCGAGTACAAACACAGCAGACTGCTGCTCCCAAGATTTCGGGTCAAGCTTGCCTAAAGCGTAGTGGAAATGGGTTACACGAAGCCTTGGTAAAATTGAGAGGCGCAGCACGACATGAACCCGACAATTCTTGGACTGCATACTACAGTATTTGGTAATTTAAAATACCAAATTAACTGTGGTTTCTGACGTGTCGGTTGTATGGCGGAAAATGAGGAAATGAATGTGCTGGCCGTTGCACAACTCATGAAGGTTACATTTTTTAATTTCAACGGATGAGAAAGAACAATTGATTGGTCACCTTTGTCCCTTCATTAAAGATCCGAGATATGGTAGCGAGAGCCAACAATGAGAGCGCAGCCGACGCACAGAACATCAATAAATGTGAATATACACATACACATACCTACACATACAACACGCTTGCTTACTTCCTCTTCTCACGCTTCTTCAGCATTTCTTTTTTTTTTTTTTTTCCAAAAAAGTTACAATTTTCGTATTTAGTATTGAAAAGTTTAGAAGGATTGGATGAACTTCTCAGTTGGTGGACACTGGGTACACGGTTAGAAGTAGACGATTAGCACGTACTCTACTTTTGGATTCGTCTGCAGCTTTTTAACGATTATACCCCAATGCATTTTTGTGTTTTTACTTTCTCCTTCCATTTGGATGGGTTGATCATTTGTTGGTTTTTTGTCACGTGGGTTTTGTTCAAATTTTCTACAATCATCAGCATAAGCATTGCATATTGATTTTCATTTATTTTTGATGATATCTCCTCTTGCAGTTTTTTTTTCCAATTTTTTGTTGAAGATGATTTGGAATTCCAACAGCATATACCTACCGCACGTGCATGCATAGAACCTGGCATGGATTGGATCGGGATTTGATTTGAAAAGACGAATGGACGAATGGATAGATGGGTGGTAGTAATGGACGAATGGATGAATGAAAAGACGGATCTATACATCCGATTAATCTTTTTAATCTCTCTCCTTTTGGTTACTACGCTGGAGTGAATTATTGCATACCCATTTATCTATCTATCTATCTATCTATCTATCTATATCTGCTTACCTACTTTCCCATACCTATGTACTTAGTTGACTTTGTAAATATATATACCTACCTATCAATCTACCTATCATATGTATATACACATATACCTACACATATAATTGGTATGGTAACGTGCTTATGGTGTCGGCCTGCGTATCGTATGTAAGAACCAGTTAGAAAGAAGTGGAGAAATGGGTTTGTTTGTGTGACGAAATGGAATGGTGTGTTCATTTCATAAGTGTAGAGAGGAGTATGGAAATTATATTGGTGATGTCCTCAGAGTGTGTATGCATGTAATTTTGTATTTAGTATATAGATGTTTGTATAGCGCGTGTGTGTGTAAGTCCTTACATGTGTGAATGATAGATATAACACGCACGTATAATTGAAATGGGCGGATGCATGGTATGGTATACTGGTAAGTGTGGAGTAGAGTAGCTAGAATAACTTAGGGAGAGAAAAGGATTTTGGGGGAACGCGCGATTATTTTTAGGGGTCGGTGGATGGATGGTGGATGGTGGATGGTGGGATGGGGAGTTGAGGGGATGGATTGGATTGGAATGGATTGGATTGGGAGGGGGAATATAGCCCTGGTTGGCTTTAAGGATACAGTCCCGCTTGTTTTGAGGAGGGGGAGGTAAGGGTCGGGATGGGAGGATTAGGATGTTGGGATGCTGGGGAACGAGGGACTGAGGAAATGGGCGGATGAGGGGATGGGGGGATGGGGCGCTTAAATTTTTGGTGGTGTCATGGTGGGTTTTTGGAAGAGAGAAAGGGGAAGGGGAAGGGGAAAGGGGTGTGTGGTTTTGTTTGTGGTTGTGGCTGTTTGATGTTTTGGAGGAGCAGAGCTTGAGCTTGAGCTTGAGTTGGAGTTGGAGTTGGAGTTGGAGTTGGAGTTGGAGTTGGAGGGAGAGTTTTTTTGATGCGGGGAGGGGTGGGTTGTAGGGGAGGGAAATCGATGGGGCATGGTAGTTTGGAATTAGGGTTAAAAGATAAAAGACGTCGAGAAGATGAGATTTATGTTGAGCAATGAGATTCAGGGGATTTATGTGGACGATTGCTGTAGTTGATTTAGGTTTTAGAGGGTATTGCGCTTTTTGAGTTGTGTTGTTGGGTGGATGAGTAGATGAATGGGTGGGTGAGTGTTTATGAGGGGAGCAAAGGGAAGGGAAGGAACTGAGATCTTTGAGGAGGGGGGTTGTGAATTCTGGAGTTGTGGATGGATAGGAATGGGGATGGGGATAGGGTTGGTTTTATATTCTTGTTTGTGGGGGGTTTGGGTGAGCGAGATGCGGAATATATGGAATAAGAAATACTGTGCCATTAGATTCAAACTGGGATAGTAATATCAATACTAGATATTTAGAAAGAGGAAGAGAAAAGAAAGGGAAGGCAATGGGTCAACCTCGATATCTTGCGGAGTTGTGAGTTGTGAGTTGTGAGTTGTGAGTTGTGAGTTCTGAGATAGCTCTTCTATGTACTATGTACGGAGGTGTAGTCTCAGTAAGTATGCGGATAGGTATACATGTAGGTGGGAAACTCGGCAGCAAGACGAGTTGATATATCTTGGGAAAATGATGGGGATCTGATATGTTAGGTGTATATGTATCTTAAATTTGGTGGGAGGAGGAAGTTTTATGTTTCTCCCTCGGAAGGGGCGGGGGATTGTTGTACATATGTATATATGTGTATATATGCGTGAAACCTCGCATCGCATCTGCACTATGTCTGAATCATTGATTGAGAATCGAGGATCGAGGATCTATGTAATGTGTAATATATAATATGAAGCTAAATCCCTGATCGATGGATATATCTGTACTAAAACAATTATTATACGATACTAGGTACATTGCATTATTTCTATATGTTTTTCGAGAGTCAGAAGAGTTTTGAGTTGGGAATCGGAATATATCTCAGGTGACTATGTATCGGCTTTGCATTCCGTTGTATAGACTTTAAAGTTATGGTTCTTGGGGTATTTGGATTCGCTTTCTGGACTCTTGAGGATATGATTCTCTGCTTTCTGTTCCTGGGCTATGAAATATAGGGAATCTATGAGGTTTAGCTCGGTTTATGTATGTAGACGATTACTATCACCGTTGAGAATCACATCCAAATTCTGCTTCTGTATGATTATTGCATGTTTTAACATCAATTTCTATTCTATATACTTTGTAATCTTACAAGATATTGAATTTCAATAGGGGGGGTTGCCTCTCTTGCAAGCTCTTTCTATACTGTTTTTATGGAAGCTAAAGTGGAGGATTCAAAATGATATTTGATCTCTTATGTGTATTTGAGGAAGACTTGGATATGAATGTGCATATGTTTGATTTGAAACGCCTCTCTTGCTAATCTCTCGACGTATGAGATTTGGAGAATCTCTTTTGGAAATTTGTAAAGTAAATAATTCTCTCGAGGCTGTGTGTCTTCGGATATATGTGTCTTACTATCGTCTTTCTCTTAGGATTTGTTGTTGGTCTTGCCACATCGAGATTTTCCACACCACATCTTGTAGAGGGCTTCGTGGGTACCCAATTTTACATTCCAATATTTCGGATTTTGTGACCAGGAAGTTTAGTGATGAGATGAATATCAAATTCCCTTTGTTACCATGATATGACGAGAGGTTCGGGATTCACAAGTGAGCTTGACGGTTGGTGTACGTATTACATGGCCATTATCGATGAATGGAATTCCGTCTCACGTAGACTTTGGAGGTAGGTACAAGAGGTTTAAATGCCGAAGTCTGCCTCTCTGATGCCGCTAAGCTAGTTCACATCTTTTGTACCTACTACCCAAGCAAGATAGATATCTTACGGAAATGAAATGGGAAAAAAAGTCGTGGAGTGTTGGGGGCGGCGCTTGACTACCCTTTGCCAGGTAATACCAGTAGGATTTCTAACAACCAGACTTGACTATCAGTGTAAAATGGGTGTATTTTCAATCAACCTAGCTCCCTTCAACCGCTCAGGTGGTCATGAATATTCTACACTCCCCAATGAAATCAACTGTCCATATGCTCAAAATGGCACGATATCTGACTACTAGGTAGATATTAAGAGATGTACTTCAAAGATCATCGACTAGACTCTCGGCACTCTCTTTATTTATCCACAGCATTATGTACTCTCACTTTAATCGATTTAAGGAGCTATGTGATGTGAATTCGGCACCGAAGTTAAACAGAGTCTAGGCCGCCGTAAACATCATTTGCTCCGAGTTATATCAACAACTCCCCCCTTCTTGAGCATTTCATGTATTTGATTCTTGAATTACGACGAAGTATACTGAACTGTATCGTCCGTTAAGTCAGTGTTGCTCTCTATACTTGTGCTAATAGATATCAATTCTTCTTCTGATGAAATTGTAAGTCGGTTAACTAATTGGAAACCTAAAGTCAAAAATCGTGAATGAGCCACTTGAATTCTCCAACAGGCCTATCTTACCCTTGCTGAGAACCAGTACCATGAGAACCTTCAATTGGCTCACTCGCCCTCCATGTACTTCGCAGAAATAGGCAGCCATTGTCGGATCCACCGATGAATGGAATACCGTCAAAAGTGGGAGGAAAACTCGATTATCAAAGGAAAGCCCAGATTGACGGGTATCATGGGGAAATTACAGGGATTTGTCATCCTGCAGAAAGAAAGTCATCATCGTGAATCTCATGGGGGAAAGTCTTCGTGAGATTGGATGGAAGCTCTACGCCCTCAAAGCCACAATATTGGTCTTTGATAATTCTCATGCTTCTGAAGCTATTCGGCGGCTTTTATGTCTTTTCTAGAATTGTTTGAGTAATAAGAGTTCGATGGTAACGTGAACCTTCACAATATCAGAAGAGTTTGCTCGAGAGAATAGGAATGAAGAACCAATAGAGACATGATAATCGAATAGCATGTGACCACGAATTTGTGAGATTTGCATTGTATAGAGCGGAGATGCCTCCGTCAAGATCAAGGATCCATGTGATGGTCGGCTATTGCGGCCGATCCGGGAATAGTCGGCCGTCTGAAGAGCCGACCATCCAAGGATATAAAGGAAATAAAGGATGTCAATTCCTTAAAGCCGGAAATGCTTCTTTCGCTTATGTAACCCAATTTAGACTGACAAAGAGTGCAGAAGCTCTGACCTTGTGATGTAAATAAATAACCTTGTCATTCAAGGTTGTCATTCAAGGTTGTCTCCAAGCATCACCAAGCATGATCAAGTCCATCATGGATGTTCAAAGAATGCAATATTCAGATTTATATTTACATTTATATTTACATTTATATTTACATTTATATTTACATTTATATTTACATCTACATTGACATCTACATTGATAATCGTGTCAATCACTTCTTCATTTGAACCCATCTAGGAGTACATACTCCTATACCCCTTATTGAAAATGCACTACCATTCGCCGAGTGGAAATCTCAGCTGCTAGAGAAACTCGAGGCGTATCGTTATTGGCCATAAGCTTTTATCCGTTGAATGCTGTGAAGGATTGAGCCGAACTATCATCCAAAGCAGTAAAGTGAGTGATCAATGATGACGATATGACACGGCACTTTCTATCCGAACGAACGAACTCAACCAATACTCAACCACAACTCAACTATGACTACGGACTTAAGTCTAGAAGATGCCGATTATCCACAATTATACAAAACGCCAATGTATAGACGTAGATCCCCCGCCCCCGATTCATTCTTCTCCAACAATCCTCATCTTGACAATTGTACTGTGATTCAAGATAGATGGATCGAATAAAGCGCGTCCTGTCAAGGCCCAATGCGAAGCCATACCGCACGAAATATATCAACGATGACCAACCATACATAAATGAAAATGGGCATCTGGATTTTGGACCAGGGGATATCGAGAATCCGAAGAACTGGTCGACCACGAGACGATGGTATATTACCGTGGTAGCAGTTTTGCTCGTCGTAAATGCAACATTTGCATCGTCAAGTCCATCGGGATGTTTGACAGGAATCGAGAAAGAATTTAATATCTCTGCTGAAGTTGCAGCGTTGGTCATCTCGGTTTTCCTTTTGGGATACTGCTTTGGACCTTTGTTCTGGGCTCCATTATCAGAATTTTTTGGACGAAGATGGATCTTTTATATCTCGTTTACCTTGTACCTGGCATTCAATTTCCTCTGTGCTTTCGCCAATAATTTCGCAGCTCTCTTGATAGGACGATTCATAACCGGTACCATGGCCAGTTCGCCGCTTTCGAATGCGCCTGGAGTTCTCGCCGACATCTGGGGTCCTGTGGAAAGAGGAAATGCAATGGCTTTGTTCTCAATGATGACCTTCGCTGGTCCAGCTTTGGGTCCTGTCATCTCTGGCTTTCTCGAATTGAAGAAAGATTGGAGGTGGAATTTTTACGTCATCTTATGGCTTGCGGCTATCACCGAACTTTTGATGTTTACCATACCAGAGACTTTACCCTCGAAAATATTAGTAAATAAAGCTAGGAGAATAAGGGCATTGAAAATTCCAGGTTACGAAAACGTCAAGGCTCCTGTTGAAGATAGCGATCGCACATTATGGCAACTATTCAAGGTCGCACTCATTCGACCATGGCAACTCCTCGTCGACCCAATCTCGTTCGCTGTTGCGGTTTACCTATCTGTCGTTTATGCTCTACTGTATATGCTTTTCACCATCTATCCCATCATATTCCAAGAGAAACGTGGTTGGAATTCTGGGGTGGGAGAACTACCATTGATTGGTACAATCATTGGAGCCTTCATAGGAGGTGTTGCCATCTTTATGGTGTCTTCTCGTGATAGAAAAAGGCTGGAAGCTGGCCATATTGGAGTAGCAGAGGATCGTTTACCAGTCGCAATGGCCGGTGGAATCATTTTTCCAATCACCATGTTTTGGTTCGCGTGGTCTGGAAATTATAATGAGGTGCACTGGATTGTTCCTACTCTTGGAGGAGTATTTCTCTCCACATCAATTCTTCTCATCTTTGTCGCCTATCTCAACTACCTGACTGATACATACTTAATGTATGCCGCGAGTGCCGTTGCTGCGAATACTGTTTGCAGATCGGCAGCTGGCGCCGCAGCTCCATTGTTTACATCATATATGTTCGATGCGCTCGGCGTTGGCGGTGGGGGCTCATTAATCGGTGGAATTGCCGTTCTTCTCGCCCCAATCCCCTTCTTATTTTATAAATATGGTGGTGCCATACGAGAACGATCTAAGTTCGCACCCACGCCTACGAAGAAACCTTCCAATGGAGAAGATGTTGGCAATGAAAAGAATGGCGAGACTGCTCAACCCTCACCAGACAGAACGACTCAAGATAGGACCAGTATCAGCTCTGAGTCATCATCAAGTATAGCAAGCATGCTAGCTTCCCCGCGTGAAGATACTTATCATCAAGAAGGATATATTGAGGAGGGAATGGGGTATGGACGTGTAGCACTCCCTAGTGATACGAGAGCACATGATGCTGGACAGCTTGCGAGCGAGAAGTGAGAAGTTGGGCTGAGAGGTAGAATTTGTAACGTGTAACTATTAGAAATGAATTGTATGATCGTACTTAGCGCGGAGCAAATGTGGAATATCCAAGGCATGGCGATGGCGTTTTATCATAATTTTGATACCGAATATAAACTTGGCGAAGAATATATGATTTATCTCAACTCCTGTGTAGTCACTCCGGTGAAGTGACTTTAAGAGAAATTCCGGCAAGAAATGAGAGGGAGGGACGGATGTTGCATATGGTTTGTCGCGTCAGCGGGGCATTCAACATGCGAGTGAGTTATGAATCTTTCTACACCCGGCTTCATCACTCGACACAAACCTTGTTTCCACCCACACCCCCACAAGTAGAATTTTCAGATCGCGCATCCAAATCAGCATGGTGATACCAACTCAATCATAAGCCATCTACCTAGGAGAGCCGCTGCGCACATAATAAGTTGATAGAGCCAACGTCGGGGTTTTGGAAGACGCGAGCTCAAATTCGTGCAAAGCTTATTTGTCTTCAGTTTTTCATAAACAGATCCGCAGACTGAGGATTTTTCCTCGTCACAGTCTGCATGCTTTGCGAATGAAGCGGTAGTTGTTGGGGGTCTTCGCGTACGTACATGTGTATGTGTAGATGAGCTTGAGAACCCCCGCGTAATTCAAAGCGAGAACGCGGTTCTCAATCTGGCGTGCTGTGTGTTTTGGCTTATCGGTCGGCTTGGGTGGATGGTGGGAAATGTGTTTTTCTTTTCTCGTTGAGGAGGGGAAGGGGGGCAGATCTACTTGGGAATTTGCGGCTCCCGGGTATGAATTCGGGTTGAGTGTTGGAGTGAGATGCTTCCTTAGACAGAAGTTCGAACGGAAGCTGGAAAACTTGTGGTTAGCAGAAATATGCAAATATTCCCCATCTTATCCCATGAAAACTTCAACCCTTTTACATCTTCCGTGAAGCATTCTTATTATAACTGATATCAATTTAGTGAAAAGATCTATAAACTCCTTGGACGGGCATGGTTCCTCCATCTTGCAAATGCGCAATCCAAAATCGATTAATCATGTGAGCACCATACTTTCCAGCTTCTTCCCTAGGCGGAAGCTGTTTCGGATACCATTTCCATCAAATCCTTATATTCTCTACATGCGTATTCTCACATCTCCATCTAAGACCCAGATAGATGGCGGAGCTTCCTGTAATGTGTTACACATGTGATTAGCATATGAAACTTTCGAATCAAATTCACAGCTTCCTTTCCTTTTGGAGACCCGCAGTAAGTTTTATTGAAGTTTTGCTCCTGTAAGCAGTTCATATCACCTTCCATTTCGTCAGAACCAGGCTTGTATACAAGCATCCGCTTAATTAACTCCTTTATTGACTCCTGTCCTTTCTGGCCTACAGTTTACATATTTGTGCATTTTTATGTACAGAAATGGCTATGATCCGAATATCGTCAGCTTAGTTTAGTCCAATACTTATCGAGCTACCTCTTGCCTTACATCCTTTTGACTGGTTTTCTGAGAACCCAGTCGATTGAGAGGTTAGATCTTTGTAGAGAGCATATGGTACATCTAAATTGAAAAGTAGAGCCCCGTTACTCAGCTTGCGGCCGGATGTCACTTGAGGAACCTAGATATGTTATTGTCAACTCTGAAGATTTATGAACAGTGTACGCCCTTGAAAATGATCTGGTTCTTCCAAAGGTTTGTGTTATTTTTATCGATGTGGGCGGCAGCTATCTTGCCTGGTTTCATGTTGATTCAGTTGGATTCTTTTGGGCGGACAAATCTTAACTGATTGGGGAATGGTGAAAAAGGGATTTGTCAGTAGATTGTTCTTCAGCAATTTGGTATTGACATACTAGATTGCTCTTCCCTTGAACGTTATGATACTTTACGGTATCACCTTACCCCAGGTAAACCGTGTGATCGTTCTATCGGACATAGAAATCTTGAAATCAGATCTAATTTTGATGGGCGATTGAGTGAATTCGGTATTGCGGGGTTAAATCTATGAGCCGCATCCATGATTCTTGCAAATATTCCTTACAGTCTTGTATTAATTCACCAATGGATATTGAAAAGGATGAGTGCTCAATGAAACAAGCCGATGAGACACAATTCTGTCGCCGAGTTTTGCACACTCGAAACAGCCCATAACACCTTCTTAATATCCATAAAGCCATCTTTGTCAACATTTGCGACAGGCAAAATTCGCAATGTCTTCGCCCGAAAAATCCATCGAAACTCTAGCTGCGAAGGTCAACCAACTTGGTGGCCTCTACGGCTTCGAGACGGTCAAATATTTCACATCTCCGCCTAACGAAGATGTTTTTCTGCATTTTTCCAACCAGGAGAGTAGTGATTGCGGGGTTACCGCACACATGGGGTTGAAAGATGGCTGCTTTGGAATTAGGGGCTGTCCAGTGTTCAAGAATCGGGTTGATCTGCTTGGGAGACGGGAATCGAAAGCTGATCTGTTTTCTCAAGTCATCAAATGGTTTCAGGTATGTCGAGGAAGTAGCTGGACAAGTATCGTGAGATCATAATCTCATGCTGACGCATAATTTTTAGGACAATAGCGCGAGGCTACCCATGAATTATAAAGAAGAAAAGCTTTACATTAGTCTAAGGCGAAGATACAATCCTCGAAATCTCAGAACCAGAGATTTGCGGAAGAATATGAAACTTTCATCAACGACGAAGCTAAAATCCGCGTTTATACTACGTCGCAGAATCGAGTCGGGGCCGTTGCTTCTGGGACCAAATCGGACTCTACTAATTCTAGTGACATAGCACAGGTAATTTCATCACTCTCAGTATTTTGTCTCTGTTTGTACTGTTTACAAGGCTAATACGTCGCTCGAACCTGTTACAGCCCGATATCACCAAGAACAATGATGGACGCGGAATAAAGAGGGCTAGAGACGAAGACACGGATATGCCTAATGGGGATGTGGAAGTGCCACGAAATCTAAGCAAACAAGGAAGAAAAAGAGCAGCAAGAAGGGCAAACGTAATCGCGGTCGTGGCAGATTCCCAGAGTTAGACCACGCAAAGATCATAGTGAGGTTTGGCACCAGGGTTTCCCTCAGTGTAGTTTTGCTGTTAGCTGGGGATAATTGATATCGTTTCAGTCTCTGAGCTGTTATTGCGATAAGGATTGATATTTTCATGGGTAGATTGGTGTTTCAACAATCAGTAGTTCTCTTGAGATGGTAATGGACTTTGCAAGTTCAAGGTTGAGCAGCCGGTAGCGGGGGTTATCACATTTGTACTTCAAGATTCTATCAGATCCCTTACTTGACCATTAAGTGACTTTAATCACATTAGCTCTAAGTACTTCTATCACAAATAGATGCCCGTTCTCTTCATTAATCTTTTCTCTGTGGTGTCCTCCATCGATTAGGACATTCCCCCTTTCATACTTCGGATAATATAACAATCCGGAGTTTACCCGTGATTTATGTGCACTCGGATGGTTTCATGTTCCATGGAAATATATCCTGTGAATAAAACTTGTTAATGTTGCTGACTCAGGACTTGAGATCCAGACTTTTTGTTCATCTTTGGATACTATTTTCGGGAAAATTGCGAATTTTAACGAAATAAAAATACTGAGATCATGCTGAGCTCGTTTCATTTTATCACTTGGGCATCGAAAGAGCTTGGAAGACGGAAATTATTATGTTGAATCATAAGGTGATTTTTTCACAGCACGGGAATTAATCTAAAAGAGCATGCACAGTTACCATTCACGTGGGATATAAAATGGCAGATAATTTTTTTAGTTAGGTAGTATTGATATTCCTGTTATCCTAACAAAAGTCTGTCAACTGAGTAGACTATGAGATCCCTTCACTCAACGATGACAGTTAACATCTTGATTCATTTTAACTCCGCCAACCCTTCCCCTCAGACCAAACATCAATCTGTTTACTGAATTTCCTCAGATCCCGCTACATGGCTCCAGAAACCAATAATTGTAGCCCCGGGCTTCTCCGAAAGTTGAACTTCGGCTATGAGTATGATCCTCTACATCACCACGAGTAGTGTAGGTTTGTTGATTCGCTTATTGCAAGAGATCCTTGGCTTCCATATCCTATATGTGTCTATGTTAGTATAATGTTATATTTCAAGCTATAGCTAAAGCTGTGGATTGTGAAATCTTACCTTGAACCATTCAACAAGCTTGACACGAGCATTGACAATTGCGTCGTTCTGTCTATAGAAGGCACTATTCTCATCACTTCTAAATTCAGGACCGTCTTCAAAAATAGAGAGACTGCCGTGGACACTCATGATGGCGGTATGGATATTTCTATCGGTGTAATGGATAGTATCCGGAGCATCAGTGAGCTTGAGAAGAATAACGATTCTGTAATGGGAGCGAAAGTAGTCTTCTTCTCTGAGCAAGTTGGCGTAATGGACTGGGCACATCATATTTGCAGTTATGTGATGATGAAAATTGTTTGAAGGTTTGAAGTAGTGATTTGGTGGAGATGTAATTTGTTTGATGACTTTGGATTCTCGATGTCTTTGGAAGTTGGATGGACAAGTAAACTGAAAGATACAAGATTTAGAAACTGTTCGAGAGCAGCAGTCTTGGATATTTAAGTACTTAGTAGGAGGAGCTTTCAAACTGATGAAAACTAAGCCAGCGCCGTATCTACACGCAAACCGTACCAGATTACAAAGATTGACAGAAGTACGGCCAAATGAGATGAGTATGAATCATCTTGATACGGTATGACCGTAATAAGAATATGATGTAGATACGGGATCGCGCTGTTGTTGATTCACGCTTCAACATTTTGTATCTTGACCAAAATCCAAGCAAGGACATTCACATCACGAGATATGTTTGAAGTGTCGATGCAAATATCCTCATCATTTTTGTAATGCTGGGTAAATGAGTTACCACATGAGAGATCCTCAAGCCCTGGCTTTGGTAGTGGGATAGAAAACCTACTTGAATTAGCCAATAAATTTCAATCATATAATCGGATTTGAAAATACTCAGATATCAGCGCGGCTGTATGCCTCAAGACTTTCTTGTCAGACCCCTCGAGGAACATGTAATCATTTGAATCGGCCAGCAATTAGAATCAACTTAGGAACTACCTTTTGGCCTCGTTTTGAAATTTCAATCGAGTTCTGTATTTATGTTCTCTTTATATTCTGTATTATCTGTTGTATTACTCGACTTCAGATTCGTCAAATTGCGGGGTAATTAAAATGGGGCAAGGTTATAAGCGAGCGTGGACGAGACGAGAGCAACGACATCGGTCAGCGAAAAAGTCTTCATCGGCGTTGCCCACCAAGGAACAATATATCATATGAAGCAATCATTATTATATTGTATTCCTATTCTAAAGAAGTCACTTCCAGCGGAAAAGCTCATGTGCGTAGAGTATCTGGTCCAACATTTCATCATGTGAACGGGAATGTTCCTCGACGTTGTATGAAGATAGATTCAAGCGAGCTCGTTTTTTGGTAGTATATATATCAAAATAAATCGAGATTCATTAAATGGTATAGAATTAGTATGGCGCAATGGTCTAGTACCTTGCATCAAAGCCATCGACTCCTTTGGAGAGAGCGAATTTCCTTGGTTTGTTCGCGTTGCGCTTTCATCCCAAGATGCATGCCCTCTTTCCCTTGATGTGTTCAGCTTACTTAGCGCTTCTATTTCTTGTTTTTTGTTTCTATTAACATTCAGGGGATCTTGTGATTTCTAGTCCTCGTCTCATATTCTTTTACATTTGTTACCATTTTCCCTTGATTATTACACACATACTTACCCATATATGGATAGCATCACTGCCTTGGTGTTCAAGGATCTTTTCAAGCATCTCAGAGACTTCATCTCATTGGCTTCTCTGTATTGTCACGCTGATTCACATAATTGACATTACAAATCCCTTGCTGGTAGCAAACCAGTAAAACCATTACACAGATTTCTGCCAGTCATGTAGAAAAAGATGGATGGCCGTACAAAAGCGTATTGAAGATATCTGGGTCGATTAGTCCTTGAACCGCGTCAGATTCTTTGATTACATATCAGTGATCATGACCGTAGTCTTTATTTACTTTTGACACCGTAGCATCCAACTTACACATCGCGCCTCCGGTTGCTTACGGAACCATCAAGCAGTAATGTTCGCGCTATCATAATTGACATAAGTAACTTCAAAGAGATCTAAAGAAATAGACTACTGTCGCTCTTCTACCCTAGTTGTACTAGAATGCACGGAAGTACGGCCAGATTACTTGACCGTAAAAAATCGATTAGCTTTACGGTGACCGTATCAATACCACGGTGGGGATGTGGATTTGGGATAAGTCCCAACTATTTAAGTCTCAAGCTGAGCTACATTGACCAAAGGCAAAGGGCATGGTTACGTATTCCCTAGCCCGAGAGGGCCTTCTATGAAACATTTTCGCGTGTATAAATCTTTACAATTCGGGGTCAATTGATGGCTGAAGTCAGATATAGAAGATGTGAGATGTAATCAGTGTCCGGAGCTCGGAGTGGCCCACTAGACGGCAAGAGAGCATGTCCCGCGTACTCCATCTGCCCCCCTCGCTCGGCGCCTCTTCGATCATATAAATTTGTATTACATGATCTTTGGTTATGTGATCTTAGCTTCAATCAACAAAAATCGCTATAGTTTATATGCCTATGGAACCTTTGATCTGATTTTTGAACTCAGCCGAATTGTCAAAAATTGTTGAATAGTTGTAAACTGTGCTCTGAAATATTTTCACTTCTATTTATTGTAGTAATACGTATTAATAAATACCGTATCGATTAGAGATGGAGACTTGTTAGAACCGAAAGTACTTTCTAGAGCTGCATCATGTAGCCCAGTCCAGTATCATTTTGGAACCGAATAGATGAGAAAAATAGTTAGAATCACCCCGTGCATCAGAGTCTGAGGACACCATCGATCTTCAAGAGCGAAATGCGTTGCTGCTGATCAGAGAGAATGATATATGTTAAGATCAATCAAGCTCATATTATGCCTCTGAGTGATGCTAAATCTTCCCTCAAGAGAATTCCTCTTGTATAGAGTCCATGTCGAATTCTTGATGTCATTCACGTGAATGTCCTTGAAAAGTAAAACTCTCTATGAATAATTAAAACAATTTGATTACTCCAGCTGAATATCATACCTGTTGTCAGCTTCGATAAAGCCTGTTTCACATTATTACACATCTCTCTTGTCATAAGATTGTGGCAACGAAGAGCGGAGATAGATTCGGATTAATTGTGTCGGGTGTAGAGGAATTCTTGCTACCTCGCTTGTTGGTAGTATTGATGACAAATTAATACGGTTCTGATGAAAAAAAGAGAAGTACTTGTGGTGCAGCGGTTAAGCTTGACAGCTCAACAAACACCGATCTCGCCCAGTTGGTGACACCGCTCTATACGTCCCAGCTGGATTATCCGAGGATAGACTGACTACCTACTTGTAGGTATGATCGTACCCACTGGGTGGGTACGTACGGATTAAGTTCTGCGTTCAGAATTAGGATGGTTTATGTTCAGATTTAGGGTGCATTAATCAATTAACTCCCCAGAGAAAGCAGCCACTTCTTTCTTTCTACTTTTCCCCAAATTATTTTACCAAAACCAATGAGAAATGTGTTTTTATACAATTTTGCTAATCAATAGAGCCGCCTGGTAATAAATTCAAGGGATCGATCCGTCAGTCTGCTCATTCTCATTTTTATATTGGCTTCAATTGGATGTAAATTTTGTTAAGACCATCGATTAATCGCCTCATAAATGATTCCTTGATCGCAGAGAGGACGGTTTTGGGCAGAATCCACTTAATAAGTCTATCTAGCTAGATATTGTTCAGTCCCACTTATCCAACTTCACGGTCTCATTTTTGCGGGACTTGATATCATGAATGGCGACTACAAACTCATCCATAGCATACTCGGATGTGCAATTCACTACTAGTGAATGTAAACTAGGTACTCTTTCCAAGTTGAAAGATTGCTAGTAATAACATTGATGATGTTGATACTGTTTCGATATAAAAACGCAGAACTCAACTACAATTATAAAGTCACAAAGCTGAATAGTTTTCGTTTCTACGCCTATCAAAAATGGTCTGCGAATCCTTTTGAGTGACTTTTTGAGACCAATGAAAAGCATCTTCATCCTATACCTAGACCCCTGATTCGAGGCTATGTCCTAGTTCTATACAATTTCCTCGCGAAAGATGAGTGTGCTATCTTTGGCTAGTTTTCTGCAGAATTCATGGCCAGCTGTCCTGTCAGTCTTCCTCCCCAAGAGTTGCCTACCTCCTATAGCACAGTTACTATACTCTCTTGCCGTTAATGTATGTGGAGAATCTTTTGTCAATCATGTTGCTGCTTAAAATCCAGATTCACTCTAGATAGATAATGCGTGGTCACTTCCAATCTTTGAAGATAAGGCCTCCAAGTTGTCTCAAAGCCACTACAAATTTGAAAGTCTGATTCATGGTACCCGGTCTTAAAGCCATTTTAAAAAAATTCCTCAGATCCATCCATCCTTTCAGGGTTTATTCCGCCTTGCCTCCTCAGGCTGTATCTTCATGATACAGTAAGTGTAGGTAGATTCTCTTTAGCTCTTAAGATTAGCGAACCATTATTTCTTACCAGCCAGCAATTGTCTTAATATCTTGGAAATTGTCCCGAATGAGTACATATCTGCATGCAAGCACTTTAGAAGTATCCACTGGATGTCAAACAAAAGATTCTCGTAAGTTCAGCTTCAATACTTTGATATTGGGGGGTGGATTCGTGCCGCATGTAATCAAAATTCACTCGCAGGCCGCAGCTTCTAATTTCCTTGGTTTTTTCATCAACAAAGCGGGCAAAGCCGCTTCTCTCTTTAGCAATTTTTCTCCCGACTCATCTTTTATACAGCAGTCTCTTCAAAAATCGCATCCCTCTTTTGCTCTTCCCTTTCAAACATATCAGCAACTCTGGATAGCAGAATACTTTCCTTTCTGAGGAGCTTTGTTTAGCAAGTATTGTATTCTATCAGAACATAATTTATCATGGATTCCAAAAATAAGAAGAGCGATAGATTAGCTCGTCATGTTGCAGAGAAGAAAGCCAAGGTTCAACGAAGAGTTGAAGCTTCGATCAAGGAACTGTACAATACCTGCCGAAAACTAAGATGCGACCGTCCTATCTACTTCTTCGAAAATGGTAAAATTTGTATCAGTCTCGCTGGATCCTATGCTTTCAGCAAGGCCCCAGTTTTCAAATCAAGAAATAAGATCGTTAATGTTGAAAAGACACGCCTAGATGTCACTCAGCGAGCTTTGAGGTGGATTGAAGTAAGGGCTCTTGATTCCTTTTAACTCAGACAATTTTCCTGACTATCTATAGCACAACCCACCTCCTCCATACTACTGCAAGGATGGTGAAGCCGAGAATACCTTGGTGGATCTTCTTTCAGAACTGGCTCTGGGTGTCTACGAGAATGATACCAGTCAGGAGGAAGTTCAAAAGGCCATGCTTTACTTAGAGAATAAAATTATGGCTAAATGTTCTGAGCGCCTTCAGAGAAAATACAAAAGTGGGCTGGATCCAGCCAGATACAAACGAGCTCTCGATGTCTGCCGCTTTTCACGACTAGCTGATAAAACTACTATCGGGGAGCATGCAAACGATAAAGTCTCCAGGGCTCTCTCTGAGGCAGATACTGTATACACAGTGAGTTGTTTCCTAGCTTTGTCGAAGCAGCCTTGGACTTCGGAAAATGGAATATACTAGCAGATGTTCGCTCCCTCGTCATTGAGGCTGAGTTTAACGGCAAGCCGGAAGTCTTCTTCCGCCAACTTCGCAAATGGCAGAATAATAAGTCGCTCCAATATCTACATATATTTGATCAGATGACATCAGACAGATCACCCGAGTTCCTCGATCTGGCTCTAAAGATGTGTGAAACTGGTGTATGGAAACACATTGTTGAAAACAGGGAGTTGATCGGAGATCTGCCACGCTGCTTCTTCAATGATATGTTCGGAGTGTCAAGAATGATCGTAAACGGAGAAGCAGTGGTCGTGGCTCGAGGTGAACATGGAAACTTTACACGGGATTTGACGCCAAACCTCCGACCAAGACTTCTCAGTACATCACTGACTTCTAAATTGCAAGGCTTATCCGCATGGATGGACTCTATTTGTGGAACAGGAGACAATACAGATCAAAGTCAATTGGAGTTTGAAAACACTGGATCTAATGAACTTGCTAAGTTTATTGATTTTTCACTAAACTTGTATAGATGGGGTGTTCACGGCTGGGCTTCGAACAATCTAGATTTCATTGGAACAGATCCTGTTTTATTTTTCAATGAGTTGTTTCACCTGGTTGCTCTTCTTAGAAACGGGCCTACAAGCCCTGTTGTCCTTGAGGCAATTGAAGCAACCCGAAAGATTATGACAGGCACACCCGTTCCCGCAGGAACTGGCGAAATTGACGCAAGCACATTATCCAACTCGACATCAGCTGTGGCCTCTTCGTCATCTGATATGATCTCTCAATCACTTCTACCTCCACCAGAGCCAGCCTTCACTTTTGATTGGCAGCGCAATCTTTCAGGCTCCAATTCATCAGCTCCCCCAAAGACAGCCTCCACTTACAAGTGGCGGTCCAGTTACACAGGCTCCAAGTCATCGGCTCCTTCCAGTAGCTCTTCTGCTAGGAAAGCAAAGAAGACAGACACAACTCTACCCGATCCAGCTGATAGAATTGAACCAACCATCCTAGCCCGTGGAAAGTGTTTCAACTGCCCTCGCCCTGGAACCAAGATACTTCTTAATGGCAAGATACTTTGCGTCGAATGCAGAACCGAACCCTCTTGATCGATGCAACAAACCGAAGTGATCTATCTTTGTGATACTGCACTGGATTCGCAATCTTCACTTTGCGCTTAGATACATCGTTCTGGATCGTGTGATCAGCAATATTTTCTCCGAAGGCAATCTTCCTCTACATGGAGAGTAAGACTTGCGGTATTTTGGTGTTCTGATTCTATGTTTTCATTGTTCATTGCGTCTATTGAGATCTTGAGATAGTATGGAGATTGTATTTCATCGTGCAATGCGAGGGAGGGGACATTGTTTATGTTTGATGGATGGCAGGCTGGTTAGACGACGATGAATAAATGATGATATTGAGTGATATGAAGAGCTTACAGAAAGGCATATCAAAGACAGATACAGAGACAGGTCAAGCTAAAGTTACAGGCTATTAATGTGGATGAGAATGATGAGCAATGTACACCATGGGCGAACAGATACACTATGGTAGCGAAAACGATAGTTTAGATTACTACCAGAAAAAATACAAAAAAAGATTAAAATGAATGTTGAATGATTGCCGCTGAGAGTTTTGGTGACTTCTAGAACTTATATACGGAACAATGCTTGAAAATTGGTTTTAGTGGAAGTATCTATGCATTCGTATGAGATGATGATGACTTGAAACTGATGATGCAATTATGGCCGTACACCTAGTGATGGGATTGAGGAGCCGAGCCAACTCGCACACTACACTATCTTTAGGAACATAGTAACTTTATAATATATTTAGAATATAAATTTTCGACTTTCCCACTACGAGACTGGTGGATTCTAGTAGTAGGTGTACGGTTAGTCTTCTCAGGCGATGGACATGGTGTAGTCTCCGATCAAGGATGCGCAGTCATTTGGTTTCTATGTCCACGCAACGGCGTATAAACTGGGCAAGTTTCAATTTTCTCATATTATCTCGAATCGATATAGCAGCTCGTGATCAAAGGCGATATAAATCCCTCGGATCATTACATGGCCTTCAATATCTTGGAGTAGCTGAAAGGGGGATCAAAGTGGGAGTTAATATCATGACGATCTAAAACACGAGGCACGAATCAAGCAAGCATGACAGCTTCCCAATAATATGGGACATGTTTCATTTAGCTATTGAAGTGGTGTTACTAATGCACTAATTATCCTTTGCTCGCATAACTCTAACCACGAACTTCTCACGACGCAATACAGAGAAAGGAAGAAATAACCCAGCCCCTGCTTCAAGGTCTGTAGATCCACACAATCCCCGTTCACAATATCACTCCAGTCTATCATCATTTCGTATCAAGTCCGGTCCACTAATATCAAGTGTGTACTTGTTATCTAGTCCCTCAACGTTTGCTTTCGTCAGTCACTTTTCTTCTCTTGTTCGGATTGCTGGGTAAAGCGAGCGGTGTTGTGGAATTGGAAAACTCAAACTTGGAAGGATCATGAAGGGCGCGGGATTTAGAGCTTCGAGTGTTAAAGTTACCAGTATCGAAAGTGCAAAGTCGAGAAGTACGAAGACCAGAGGTTCGTGTGCCAAAAGTCGTAGTGCCAAGACCAGAAGTGCGAGCGGAAATGCGAGTGCCAGAAGGAATACACGTCTTTGTGCCAACTTTGTCTGGGATCTCGGTATTGTTTTCAATCTTTCCAGGTGTCATCCAGCCATATATCTTCTTCTTCTCTTGGAGAGGTGGCAATTCGATGGTCGAACGTGTGTCTGCTCTCATCGCCCGAGCCGCAATATTTTCCTCGGGAATTGATTGAGATTTGAACGTCTGGTCTTTAAGCAGCTCCGAATGGACAGCGGTATTATCGGCTATTGAAGTAGTAACGTTTCTATCATTGCTGGTGCCTTCCATTTTCATATCATCATCGTCTTCATCGCCCGAAAGTCTCTTTCTCTTACCCAAAGAGTTATTTACTAACAGCGCGAAGCTTCTACCGTCCAAACTCTTTGCTGTCACTTCCTTCGAATTCTTCCGCTTCTTTTCTCGAGAATAATCGACGTTCATGTTATCATTGGCATCGGTATTGACATATCTTTCAGGATACAGGGCTTTTGCTGCGTGAAACTTGAGTTCCTGAGATTCAGTCTGTGTCATTTGCACAAGTGAAGAACTGGGGGGGGACTTACGGCAGCAGTTCTCATTTCAGGGTTGCTCACTTTATTGGAAAGTACTTCATGTAAAAGCTAAGGATATGTTTGATCAGTATTGTTGTCAAGTCTTGGTTAACACGCTCGAGGCTTACAGGACCAAGGGTCTTTCCGCCATCAGTTGACATTGCCAAGCGCAAACGATGCTCCATGTAAGCAGAATATCTGTCAGCCTCCTCTGCAGGCATGCCTTGGATAATCTTAACCATATTCTCGTAAGCCTCTACAAACGCCTGTTCTTCTTTTGCGCCCGGAATCCCCGCTCGGTCTGGATTTTTCTGCAAGTAACTACATTAGCTTGCATCTTCTCTGTATCACGATATCATGCAGAACTTACTTCCCAGAAGTGCAATGCCTTTTCAGCTAGACACTGCTTCAAATTCAGGATGTCTTTGGGGCTGGACGATGAAATATCTTTGCGCCAGGTGCACATATCATGGACGACGTAGCCACCTCGAATACTCAACGAGCCAAACATTACATCATCTTCAGAGAAAAATTTCCATCGTGTTCGAAGGCCTTTGTCCAAGACCTTTTGATCAAGTGTCCTCAAGACAGTGTTCTGAGCATAGGCATATTTTAATTTTGATTCTGACTTTTCTGATGCAGTCTGCGGCTCCCGCGAGGCCATCCCATCTGGGTGTAAATTCATGTTTGTTCAGGTGCAGCTTTGTATTCCCTGAATGGCTAGGTAATAGATGTAAAAAGTGTGCAGTGGCCTGTATTGAATTGTCAAATCAAAAGCTTGTAGGTTTCTCCGACCTGGTTATCAGTCTACCACGGAAGACAATACCATTAAGATGTGTTACATAAAACATAGAAGTGCTGCGGCTTTTATTGACGCGCGACCGAGCGCGAAATGGTCGATATGAGTGAATTTCCAAGGCTAAATGTTAATAAAAGCGTCGCTACTCTTGGGTTTGGCCGTTAATAACCGGCTAGAAATGCTGTTATGTGAGTTTTGAATAGATTTCGATTCACCTAAAAACTCACACCCATCAGTTCACGCCTACTGATTCGAGTAAATCCATTGGACGTTACCGTTTTGAGAGCCGTGGAGACTATGATCTTATATCCGGTCGGAAGAACTAAACCTGTCGAAAATAGCAATATGCATCATTATCCGCTATGAATAGTTACCAATCCGTGCGTTCCTAGCATCTTTGTCAAAGACCGCTTTCTACTCGTACATCATTAGCCTCGAACACAGTTTTAGAATATAGTAGAACCTACCTTGAACTACACGATAGTAAATTCCATTCATTGCATCTATTTTGAGCTGGTATCCCTCACAGAGAAACTTTACGCGAGTGTGCTCATCACCTCCTGATACGATGTCGGTTTCTACGTGCTCTGATTCTAATACCAGCACGATATATGATTTGGGGTAATTGGCCATTGGATACTCTATTCGGTTCATCATTTATGAACCGATCCCAAGTTCCTAGAGTGTTATCCGGGGATTCTGTAAAGAACTTTTCGGGCAGAAGATGGAGGCCAGACGCGTTAGTCAGGTTCTCTACCATGATTGCTGTTTCTCATTGAGATAGACAGACCGTGTCAGGAATGACTAAGGTAGCAGATAAGGCTTAGAGAATCTTCGTTGTAGTTGGAGGTGGATTTATCGTGGGCGAAAACGACGTTACAGAGGGCAAAAAAGGAATACTTCACGTGCACTAATCTACTGCCGTTGATTCACATCCATGATTAACGGCAATTTCGCACTGGCAATTTCATATTATCAATCTACCTGATCCGTATAAACAACCGTAGATGCATATTTCAGCTATCAAATCCTTCGTCAAGTTACGGGATACATTCTGAGGTTTCCTCTTTCGATTCTCTTTCGCTTCGTTGTAGCGACAAGCTACGATTAGACTAATAAGAATTCGTGACGTTTCATTCTTACTTGAGTTCCAATTGCAAGAGATGAATGACAAACCAGGCCAGAGTATGCCCAAAATTTGTCTCAAAGTTAAAAAGGAATGTTAGAAGAGAGAATACCATCATATGTTGCCATGTGATACTGTTCTGGATATGTATTCTCAAATACATTATGATGGCACTCTCACCATTTACCCCCTTCTATCTCTACATCATCCAAAAAATGCCAATTAAGCTTCATCAAAACTTCGAAACGACGACATCTCAATACCAAGAACTCCTAGCGCACGTTATTCCAGGCGTACAATCAGAGCAACTCTCTACCCTTGCGATCTCCCCAATCAAATGAACCCATTTCACTAATGCCGTGTTAAACCATAACCACAATATCGAGAAGAGATATAGCGACAACTACTTCAATCATACAAGCTAACAGCATAACACAACACCCAGAATAATGAATCATTTGCGGGTATTCCCAGCTAGCTTCTAACATATTGAGATAGATGTGTATATTATCATGACAGTCATAAAGAGACGAATTTTAGCTCATCATGTAATAACACGAATGGTTTAATTTCATTCGAACATACAGTATGAAAACAAAGGAGTCCCGATCATAGAATCTCTAAAAGGACTTCCAAGCATCCGCAGTTTAAGAAGCTGAGCTTCAACACAGAAAATACCATGAGCACTGCAGTCAAAACGTTAGCCTTCGAGTTCGGTCTCAGGTACCAACCCCAGACTGGATTCGGTCTTTTTCTGCTGCAGAGTTCGTGGAACTTTTTCTCACAACACACTCGCCATCTGATTTATTCTTCTCTCTATTCTCATTTCCATGCCCGCTACACTTCTCAATTTCTAGCGGTCCAAAAGTTGCAGGATAGTGCAATGTCGCAACTTCTTGGAGTCAAAATATTCTATCAACCATATGTTGTGTCAAGCGTGTATTTATGCTCAATAACGTATGTGTGTATTGCAGATGTATGGGAATTTTGGTTGAGGAACAGCTGGAAGAATCGAATGCTTGTCGACTATGGAGGGAAACAGGCATGAGATTCTTCAGACCTTTGTGCCTTTTCTTCTGGCATCATTGCTGTGCTTCAGTTGATCGCAGCTGTCTGTATAAAAGAAGCTGGCTTATAACGTGATTAGATGGAAGAGAAAATTAATCGCGTCAAAGTTTTGTCATATTTAATTACTAGGCAGACCCGTATACGATCGGGCAAATTGACTACGGCGAGGAGCGGCACTTGCATGAAAGATCCCGCTTCGATTCACCACCACATCGCACTAGCGGTTCCAGAAAGATTGTTTATTTCTAGATGAGACTATCTGTTTTCTAAGCCAGTACATGGGTCAACTCCTTCCCCTCATACCATCTCTGAACATTCTCAGCTTGTACCTCATACCAATCATTCATGGTACCTTCTTCCACATAACCCATATGCGGACTCAACAAGACTTTGCTGCTTCCATCCTCTCCCCATTTTGTGCTTTTCCACTGACTATCTTCTGGCAAAGGCTCTAAATCAAACACATCCAGCGCAGCCCCACGAATCTTTCCTTTTTGCAAAGCGTCCAGTAAAGCTTCCTGTTGAACAAGAGGTCCTCGTGATGTATTGACAAACAAAGCAGTCTTCTTCATTAAATCCAAGTCCTTTTCGCTTACTATTCCTCTGGAACGATCACTCAACACCAAATGCACGCTAACCACGTCGGCCGTTGAGAACAACTCTTCCTTACTCACAACCTTGAACACCTTCTCTCCATCCTCATCCTCAGTATCAAAACCACTGTCTCTAGCCTGTTGATCCGCAGTTTCTTGAGTCAAATTCGAGCTCCATGCTATAATCTTCATACCGAACGCTGAATGCATGATCTTGGCTACGTTTGTGCCCAATCTACCTAGTCCCAAAGTTCCAAACGTCTTTCCACTCAATCCAGTTGCTAACGTTGTCTGCCAACCACCTTCCTTGACTATTTTATCATCCCAGGCTACATTTCTCGCAATTCCTAAAATCAAGGCAACGGTATGTTGCGTGGTGCTATCTGGCCCTCTCTTTGGTTTTCCCGAGGCACCGGTGACAGTAACTCCAAGTCTCTTGGCGGCTTCCATATCAATACCCTTATTTCTGCTTGCTGCATTGAGGAGGAGTTTGAGATTGGGAAGTTTTTCAAGGAGTGAAGCGGGAAAGGGAGTCCTTTCTCTCATAGATGAGATGATTGTGAATGGCTTGAGCCTCTCCACCAGTTGATTTTTGACATCTTCCGGAGTTGAAGGGTCATTGTAAGGTAACAGGGTATCTGGAAAAGTGGTGATTTCAAAGGTCGATTTGAGTGACTCGAAATGTTTAGAAGCAATCCCTTGATAATCATCAAGGATAGCCAATTTGATGAGTGGCCGAGGTACAGGAGGCATTGTGATGTTAAATGGATGGCAGGTATTGAATTATCAAAAAACGAAGCAATGCGGGGTAAAATGTGGGGTGATGCTGGTATGAAGGATCAAACAATATGTCAAAAGCAGGGGGAAGAGGACTAGCGGAAGTGTTGCTTTGGATGAAGTTATTCAAGAACCCTTCTCGGCGAGGCAATATGTGTAAGATTTACCAATCAATGATTGAATCAAGAACAAGCCTTAAGTTTCCGAGAGGACTTGGAACACTGGTGGAAGTAAAAAAAGTGAGGTCTGCATATCCGAGGTCGGAAGCAAGCATCCACACGAGATGATGAATGGGGGACGTTGCTTCAAACCCCACGATAATCCGCTTTGTAAATTAACTGGAGAGTGTCAGCGGGGGTTACTGCTAGATTAATGAGTACCAAGACGAGCGAGTGTACACAAAAGATTATTATCGTTGACCAGGACAAGAGCACGGCTTCCTTTGACCAATTTAACCTGGGTACGCCGTACAAAACCGAGAATTGCGCAAAAGTCGGTGATATATGATTGGAGCGCATGAACGTTCAATCCTCTTTTTGACTTCTCTTGGTCGGGCTCTCTTCCGCCGATAACTTGTCTTGCCCCACCACTATTTTCGGCGGGGATATGATAGTATATCTCAATATGTACCTCGCTTTGTACGCATTGGGAATTGGGTTGATGACTTGAACACGTATAATTCGTGGAGAACTTCTGACAGAACTGCCTCATCTCATTGGAAAGGCTCAAAGGGTGGGTGGTCGCGGATAATTCTACTGCACGCTATTGGAACCGTGGGTCACTTGACAAATATTGTAATTACCACAGGTAAATCCTAAATACTTTAACTTCCTCTATCCTCCAAGAATATACTTTCCTCAAAGAAAAAAAAGCAGTAACAATGAGCCCTTCAGCAACAGAAATCTCACAGACCACCATGGCAAAGCCTACCAAGTCTAACATTGGTGTCTATACCAATCCAGCACATGAATTGTGGGTTGCAGAAGCGGAACCATCGTTGGAAAGCATTGAGAAGGGCGATTCATTGAAGCCAGGAGAAGTTACAGTGGGAATTAGAAGTGTCGGTATCTGCGGGTAAGTTTCAATCTATTCTCTGGCACATAATTATTCTAATAGTCATTGCAGGTCAGATGTACACTTTTGGCATGCTGGGTGTATAGGCCCAATGATTGTCGAAGATACACACATACTTGGACACGAATCAGCTGGTGTTGTACTTGCAGTCCATCCATCGGTTGATAGTCTGAAAGTTGGCGATCGAGTCGCTGTTGAGCCAAATATTATCTGTGGTGTCTGCGAGCGATGTCTCACTGGTAGATACAACGGATGTGAGAAGGTCTTGTTTTTGTCGACACCACCAGTTCCGGGTCTTCTTCGCAGATATGTCAACCATCCTGCAACTTGGTGTTACAAGATTGGAAACATGTCATTCGAAGATGGAGCAATGTTGGAACCTTTGAGCGTCGCATTGGCTGGTTTAGAAAGAGCAAATGTTAAGTTGGGAGATCCAGTTCTCATCTGCGGAGCTGGCCCCATCGGTCTTATTACCCTCCTTTGTGCTCGAGCTGCGGGAGCTTGCCCGATTGTTATCACAGATATCGATGAGGGAAGACTTGCTTTCGCCAAGGAGCTTGTTCCTTCAGTTACTACCCACAAAGTCGAGAGATTATCCGCGGAAGAGGGTGCTAAATCTATCGTAAAATCCTTTGGGGGTATTGAGCCAGCAGTCGCTATGGAATGTACTGGGGTTGAAAGCAGTGTAGCCGCAGCTTGTTGGGCAGTCAAATTTGGTGGAAAGGTGTTTGTGGTCGGTGTAGGCAAAGATGAGATGACACTACCATTTATGAGATTGAGTACCCGCGAGGTGGACCTACAATTTCAGTACAGATACTGTAATACATGGCCAAGAGCTATTCGACTAGTCGAGAGTGGTATCATTGATATGAAGAAGCTGGTAACTCATCGTTTCCCACTGGAAGATGCGATTAAAGCCTTCGAGACAGCAGCAAATCCAAAGACTGGTGCCATAAAAGTTCAGATCAAGAACGACGAATAGGGTCGATATAGATGAAATTTAATGCAATTTGTCGCGATAGTATAGTGTAGACAGTTCAATTGAATATAATAAAAAGCTTTCTTCAAGTTGGACGAAATGTGAAATGTAAAGATAAATTGGAGACATAAAACTCCAGCTTGAAAATAATAGGTTGATTTGTGCTTAGTAATCTGCAATTTCCACACCACGGAACGTTCCTAAGCTTCCCGGCGTCGGCAAAAAAGTCGACAAGCATTTCTCTCGCGATTACACTCCACCACCACGCACTTCTCGATAATCGACACCTCGAGTAACGCGAGAGTCCTTTTCTTTCTGTTTATCGGCGCATAGATTCCATAATGTCATTACATATCTCCCGCACCGTGCTGCGGCAATCTATGAAGGCTCCTGCAAGGGCAGCACGAAGATTTGAATCTACCTCCACTAAGGCCACCGAAGCAGCCAAAGATACCGCCGCAAAGGCATCAGAGAAAGCATCAGATTTCCAGTCGAAAGCTAGCGAAGGTCTTTCACGTGTCACTTCATCCGCAGGACCTGCTATCTCGGGTGCTGCCAAAAACCTTGGAAATGCCTTGGGGAAAATTGGAGGAAGAACCGGAAGATTCATTGCCTTCATTGAACGTAAGTTTCATTTTGCATCCGCGTGCAGAGATAATTTTCTGGTGGTTTTACAAGTCAATGGCTAATTTTGTGCTCACAGGACAAATCCCACCAACCGTCTACTATGCTCGTGTTGGATTAGAGCTCTCCAAATTAGTTATTCAAGGTCAAAAGATGGCACCTCCGTAAGTTTAACGATGAAATACTTTTTACCAAATTTTGAGCTGATTTTTGGCTTGCAGACCAGCCTCAACATTTCAATCATACTTTCAAAAGATTGTACAGGGTGTTAAATCCGGAAACCCAAGCTCTGCTTTCAATTCAGCAGCAAACTCCAACAAAGCAACACCTACTGGTTTGCTCGAACAGATCCGAAATATCAGCACAGCTCAGATGGTCTCGGGTGGTGTTATAGTTGCTGAGGTTTTGGGATTCTTCACAGTTGGTGAGATGATCGGTAGAATGAAGTTGGTAGGATACAGAGGGGACACTGGAGCTCATCACTGAGCGGACAGTGATAATGGAGCTGCGTAAAACGTGGATGAAACTATCGGTGGGGTGAACGAAAAGAGCGTAGCATTCTTTCTCGACCGTGGCATGAGAAGCTGCGGGTGGTGAGATTGGGGTGCGTTTGCACATATCCTGATACAATTTTTCTTGTACTCGTAGAACCATGTCTGTACATCAAAAATAAAACAGCATAATGGTGGTTTAGAGTTCTTTCGGTTCCTGATCCTTCCATTGCCCGACGAGGATTTCCCGGTTTCCATTGTTCTGGTACGGGCATTCGAAATATGTATACTTCTCGGAAATGGTCTACTTGCTTGAGACTTGCTCCCAACTTCCATCACTTCATCGGAGACCATATATTATACAATCGAGTAGATTCAATGGGTACTGGTACACACTTTATTTTAGAACTTGCCTTATTCAAATTCCTCTTACTATCCTTCTCCCTCTTGATTCACTGAGGAGAGGGGCGGATGGTCCCCTCTCCTTCCAGACCCTCTCCCTTCAGCGTCAAAAGGTCTTGAATCGTCTCATAATACAACGCTACATATTACCATATAATACAACCTAGTATAGAAAACATGACCCCTTACAATATACTAGACCCTGCCGCCAAAACCTTGGCAAATATGATTTTCTCGCCAGATCTAAAACATTCGGACGATCATGAATATAGAATGAGGATCACCTCACCAAAGAGCCTCAATCAATTCAAGTCTTGCTTGCTTGCACGTGATAATGCGTACTTGCAACATAAGGATTGTTGTTGCCAATTTCCTATCTTAATGAACTGGTGGCTTGCAAAGCTATACTGCTGTCTGCACGAAACCGATGTCTGGAACATGAATGTGTGTTCAAGACACCGATATTCACACATACTCCTTCTAGCCTCAAATGTTCTGACGTCGAATTCGAGGTTCAGATCTCTGTTACACCAAACGATATCATCAGCCTCTTGACATGTCGTGTATATACGCTTTTTGGTTCGCTAGTATTTTCTAGTTTCTTTGTTTCTTAATTTCCTTGCAATGCTGTGCTCAAGACCTGTCCGGTAAAACAATTTCCTCGTCTTATTGATATCAAGGGTTCTACTTATCCTGTTGGAAGAAGCTGAAAGATGGCGTCCAGGAATAGATAGCAGCCGCGGATAGATATACAATGTTCCTGTCGACCCCCTTGGCACGGTAGATAAGCTTTCAAGGTTTGCGCGCCTTCACGGTTGTAGATACCGTTTGATGTTTGTGTTGGAATCCTCCTTTTTCATGTATGAAGTTCAATAATTAGATCCTATGATGTCTTTTGATTCACTGTGATCGTCACTCACTGTCCTCAGGGGAAGCTCTAGGGTAATCAACATAGTATATAAACAACCTCTGTGGATGAATAGGATATATAGTGTTTGGGATATCTACAACATAGATACCTACATGCATCCATACTCTTGATACACCAACATATATCGATATCATCCCATCAAACCCGTTCGTCGACGTTTTCATAATCCATCACACAAGGTCAAGGATACTGATTAGCTTTTCTCTTCTTTGATATAATCTTACTTATGGCAACCAATCCATAGAATTCGTGGAATTTATAAACTTTTGTCCATCTTATCTTTTTTCCCTTCTCATTTTGTTTACATGAGGACCCCAGAGACGTTGATAAGATCATCCATCTTTGCTTCTTTCATTATACCTCAAAGTCGTCACACCTGAAATGATTTGGGGGAATTAACGGAAAGTCGCGATAAACAGATTCAAAGCTTTGTATCCCTATCAAGGATTCAAACAAATAAAAAGTCCCCCAATTCCAATTCCATTTCCAATTCCATTTCCATTTCCATTTCCATTTCCATTTCCATTTCCATTTCCAAAGTCATTCCTGGTAGCGGCGGGTGGACTTGAACTTGGCTTTTGCTTTTGCAAGCTACTGTAAACTTTTTCGTTGTTTACTTGGTTTCTAGCTCGTGTGCTCGATTATTACCTGGTAGTTGCTTGTCATCTGCCCTTCTACTTCCTCAATCACCAACAACCTCGAGACAAACATCCATTATTTTGCCCATTATGGCTTATAATGCTCTTGATCAAAATGATTTTGATGGGGACCATGATGGGGATCATGAAATAAACTCTACTTCTTCCAATTCTCCATTCCAACGATTGTCATCAAATCATCTATTTTTAGATGCGCAAAATAGCGATACGAGCCATGGGCAAGCATATTCTCCAGAAAATACACCGAGTCTCAGCCAAATGGTACAATCGATTACTTCGAAGAGTACAAAAACGAGCGGGAGTTATGATATTGTAGAAGACGACGATTACGAAGAGCACGAGGTAGAACGAGAGCCAACATCCCCTCCGTCACTGGCGCTATCACCAGAAAGGAAGAACGTCACATCGCGAGAAGGAACTACACCGGAGAAACCCCTAGTTTTGAGCATTCCACGGCCCCTTCCCCAAAATAATACAGCTACAGGGTCGTCCAACAATACAACTTCTCCTATATCACCTCGTGCAATATTATCGAAAGAGCGTGCGCCGATTGTTCGTACAGCATCAGGTCACAGCATTGCGTTACGGCACCCGACACCCGATTTACAAACGCTGCAAGGAGCTTATGTAGGGAATATTGACAAATTGGAAAAGACAGCAGAGCGATTGAGTATGACCTCCTCCATTGATGATGCGATTCGAGAACTCCATATGGAGCAGAAGCGTTCTGATAGTCGCCGGTCATCCATTCTGTCACAGCTTAACGAAATGCCACAAGTCTCAAGAGAAGTTTCCAACCCCGGCTCTATCATCGAATTGAACAATGCTGCAAGATCCGGGGGGTATTCACCTGCAGGGTATATGATGTCTCCGAAGGGTTCCTTTTCTACCACTACACGAGGAAGATCTGCGTCGAAGAGCTCGAGATTTGGAAATCGACCAGAACCAGAGTTAGAAGGGAGACCGTTGGATTCATTTGTTAACATGTCCTTTCCCTCACTGGTCGACCATCCAACGCCTTCAATCGCGGAGCAAGATGAACGTTCTGCGACGTTGACACGGCCAACAGTTGACAATCTCGGCACAGAAAAAACGACGGAGAATATGGCAGGCCAGGTTGATGAAGCTCGACCTCAAACCTCAACATCAACCAACACTTTTGACCAGGCAGAGCGAATGTTTGCGGATTTCGATGGAGTCCATTCTGCACCTTTGAGAACCTCATTTGACCACGAATTCATCATGGAAGAACAAAAGAAAACTACATCCGGAATGCCTGAGGAGCTACATGATGATCAGAGGAGATACTCATCTGGTACACAGCTTTTGTCAGGGGACAACGATCAGAAAAGAGTAGTATCTGGTGATCGGCAGTCGATGGCTAGACCACAAACGTATGCTGATCCAAGTACTGGGCAGCAGATGGTTTACTACCCAGCACGAGTTCCCATGATGCTCAATTTGCCTCAAAAACTCTCCAAGAATCCATCTTCTATGGCAAGGAATAAGAGGAGATCGCAAGTTCTCAGCAACATTCCAGCTGCTGCTCGGCAATCAGCTATTTGGTTACCCGATGTGTTGGAGACGAATGGCGAGCCTCTACATGAAAATGACGATGCGCAAAATTTAGAATATGTTCCTCAGCATCAGAGAATGAGTATGGGTGGACGAAGAAATACACAGGATTTGTCGCATATGCCTCCCCACCTGAGAGCAAACGCATTCTTTGAGCTCCCACAGGGGCAAACCGGGGCTATGGAGTTAAAAGATCAATCGGCTGTTGCTACTCTGGATAGTATCTTGGATGCATCTGCTCATGCTCCTGTCACCGCATTCGTTGATCATGCAATTGCTGGGCATCTTGGAAACGAGGTGTACGGAAAAACACACCAACGCAACAGGAGTAGTGCTCAATTACTGACACCGACACCGGAGAAGCCAGACAATTCAAAGAAACGGACAAGCTCATTCAACTTTCTATTGGGCCGTCGGTCAAGTAGCAATAATCTACTTGGAGATGATGGCAAGCGTGCTTCTACAATGTCCAATATTCAGGTTGAGAGAAAGGCGACAAGGTCTCCGATTGAAGATGACGAAGATGACATTAATAACAAAGACACAACGCCTTTACGACACACACGTGGGGTTAGTGGTGCTACTGATCTCATACGAGCCGAGGAAGGTGAAGTAGAAAGTGAAGAGGATGAGGGTCAAAGGGACGATGAAATTTACCACGGTCCACCAACCACACTTCTTGCCGAGCTACAGTTGCGCAAGCAACAACAGAAAATTCGAACTAGACCACCTCTTAGTGTTAATGGCATGCAGTCTACATTACTCGAGATGGACACAGTTCTACAAAGGCAACAACAAACCAGGAAACAAAAACGGGTTAATCTAGCGTGGCAACTTGGAGATAATGAGGATCCTGATGCCGAAGAAGATGAAGATGTTCCCTTGGCCATGTTAAATGTAGCAAGGGCTCACGTTCAAGATACACGCAGGCCCCTTGGTTTAATGGAAAGACGTGAATTAGAAGACAATGAGCCACTCAGTAGACGCAGAGCTCGATTAACTGGCCAACCCATGCCAATGCCTCGAGCTACTACCATGATGCACATTCCTACAGGCACTCCTGTTGTGGAAGAAGATGAAGGAGAGACACTTGCACAACGTATTCGACGTCTGAAAGAACAAGGAGGAACAGCAACTGGCCTTCCAGCTACGAGACCTGTTAGCGGTGATTTTGCATCTGAGATGATGAGTCAATTCGGTGGAGACATTTTGAATGTTGATGGTGGCAAGGGCAAAGGAAAGGAAGTTTCTACAACTCCAGTCAATGAAGAAGAGGAAACCTTAGGCCAGAGACGTAAACGTCTTCAGGCAGAAAAGGAAGCTCGTGAAAAAGAAGTCGGCACGGCCGGTGATGCTGAAGCGACTCCAGAACCTTTGGTCATTAACAAAATGAACAGTATGGCTAACATCCTCTCGGCTCACCCAGCCGCTGGCGCAAGTCGAAATTCATCATTTGCCAAACCATCGCGACCAGCTACTGGTCTCCTCGGCTTGCACGAGAAGCAAACTCAGCGAAGAGCTAGCACGATGACTAACCTCGTCACTCAACAAAATATGGCTCCCCGTGGTACTCGTGTTATAAGTGGCACATACAATGACCCACAATCTCAAGGGCAACCTAATACAATCCGACCACCAAATACTTCCAACTACAACCTTCACAACGGTGCACTTCCCAATAGCGGCTACCCACAATTCGCTCAACCAACTATGAACTACAATAACTTCAATAACTCCATGACACAATTTGGAAATGCATACCCCAACATGGGCTATCAAAACAACATGCCCATGGGCGGCTATAATAACATGATGCCAATGCAAATGCAAATGCAGAACATTCACACAAATCCTATTACTGGCTTGACTACAGGACCTGGCGGTGAACCGCTTAATCAGGGACAAGTTGATATGGTGGAGCAATGGAGACAAAGCGTGATGCATTAAGTCAAACACACTCTTTGATCAAGCCGATCTTTTTCATTTGTTTCACATCTCAATTTTCCTCTTTCATCATATTTCGGCTTTCAGCTTTTGGTTTTCGGGGAATGCAAGGATGGATACAAAACAATCACCTAGGAATGGATGGAATTTTATTAGATGGATACACATGGATGCAGCATTTATAGTTGGCGTTTCATTACTGCTTTTGAATTTTTCTTGAATTTTTTGAATCGAGTTTGAATCTGGACTTTGGATTTTTGCAAATCATCTAGCGTTCGATTGATAGTTGCGAGATATACCTGTTTTGAGCCCCTTCTTTTCTTCCTTTGCTTGAGATTTCTCAAGGGAGAGGGAAGGAGGATTTGCAAGATTGAATGTGGATGGAAAGCATAGCGTAGGATATGGGATGTGCATTTGGTGGCGTATAGGGCTAGTTAGTTGGTTGATTGTGTCAGTTCTTTAATCTTGGGAATGGGAAATTACAGGGAATTGGAATTTGGGATGGAGAGGTTAAGATAGGGTGGGGCGGCATGGGATGGGGTGATTTAGATACTTGATTGCCTTGTTGATTGGTTAGCGCTTTGATATAACTATCTGGCATTTGGGAGGGGGTGAGCTGATGAGGTGAGGGAATTGCAATGGCGATGGCGATGGCGATGGGTTTATATACGTATCTATACATATAGTCGATGTGGATTCGTAGGTAGTGAGTGGATTATTACCGATTTAATAGAGAGATTTAATACTTTATGGTTGGATGTGTAGGGTTGCTTGGTTGTGATGTTTTGTGAGATTTATGTGTATGTGTATGAGATGTGTAAAAGTTCTTTGTGGTACGAATATATGTAAGTGGGTCGGTATAGGTGTGTAGGCGGCTCAATCCTATGTAAGAGTACTTATGGTGATAATATGATATTGTGAATTTGAAAGAGGAAGAGGAAGAGGAAGAGTATATGTGAAAGAGAGTGTGAGAAAGTAACTCCGACTCGCAAACTTCAAAGCATCCATCTCACATTCCGAACTACAATGCCACACGATATCACAATACAAGGGTTTGAATTGAATTGAATATCTATCTGTGAGCAATTGGAAGTTTGAAAAATAGTTTAATATTCTATTCGAATTTGATGTTTGAGGAGATTTGAATAGTTTATGTGTTTTGAGATATTGAGATATTGAATTTCGTTAGAAATATTAAATAAAACGATTTTCAGATTTCGAAGTGCTTTTGGATATTCGCATTTTTATATGGTTGGATTGCAGTTCGGACTGTTAGACTATCGGATGGATATCCTGGCTCTGAGTAATACTGTGAGAGAGCGGGTGATATTTCATTATCATGTATCTGAAATCTAGATGGTGTTGGATATTGAGATCGAAGGGGTGGGATGAGGTGAATAGGTAGATATCTGGATACTTGGTAGATGCTAGCTAGTTGGATGATCAAATAAAATTGAGTCACAGCAATGAAGGGGATAGATCTCTTCAATCAAGATTTTAAGAGGAAAATTCATATATTCTACATCTCATCGCTTGGATGTAGATACAAGTAAGTATATACGATAACTAACAGATATCTTCTATTTTCTGCTCCTTTCCATCATGAGGTCCGAGATCTAATTTGAGGGTTCGTCCGAAGAGTTCAAGAAGGATCTCGAAACAGATCTTAGAAATGGCGGGGTCGTAGCGACCCTTTGATAGTTCGTCGCGGATGAATGCGTCTTGTGTTTTGTGTTAGCATGAAGGGGTACTTGATATTGAGGAATAAAAACTTACGCTGAGCCCACGCAACCTCATACCAACTGAATACAATTCCCTTTTCTCTCAAAGTCTGTCTGATAAGATCTCTTCCCTCAGGAGGCACATGATTATCCTTGCATCCATGGATCATGGCCAATTCGCCCTTGATTTCCGAGGCACGAGCGAGACTGTCGTCTTTTTTGCCGAGACCGAGAGTTGCGCTGTGGAGATCGGTGGCGAAGTATGTTACTGTTGCGGCGACACGAGGGTCGAGAGCACAGCGGTAGGCAAGGTGACCGCCGAGACACATTCCTGTGCTGCCGATGCGGCCATTGCAGGTAGGGAGGGAGAGAAGGTAGTCAATTGTTAAGGTGGAGTCTTCATCGTAGGCTTCGAGGGTCTGTGGAGGTATGCGGTAAGAAATGGATGAAGATTTAGAGAATGGTATAGGAGATATTGATCTCGGACATATAGGGGCTTAAAGTTGTAGTCGACATCTGATGTTGGAAAGAACATACCTTGGTGATCTTATATTCATTGCCAGCATCAGTTCCAGGAACATCATAAGTGAGCGGTTCTGGGCCGGTGAACTCATGGTATGATGAAGGTGCTGCAACAATATAGCCTTGTCCAGCGATCTGTCTTGCGAATCGGGCAACTGGTCCAGTGACTTTTACGAGGAGAGTGTCAGCATGTACTCTTGTATATTTATATGTAGCACGTGAGTGCGGGGTTGTAAGATAAGGAAGCAGGAAGACATGGGGGATTGTGATGTCCCTTGAGCAAGCCCCTTGGGACTCCAAGCGATGAGTTGTCACTTGAAAATCTATCTCTTTGATAAGGATGTGAGAAGCTCAATGGAGACCAATGATATGACAGGAAGAAATATACAGATTAAGAAAGTTGAAACACCCCACCACAGCCCCACTAACCTTGATAAATCTCACTGAAAACAACAACACCGGGAAATCGTCTATATATGATAAAAGGCTTCAGCTTTGAACCTTATTAGATAGTAGAATAGATTGTACTACACACGCTTGAGGATAGTTTGGAATCGTAGGATGGAAGAGAAAGATTCCTAGATATGATTAGCGGGGATTGATTTGTGTTGAGGAGGGGGGAATCAAGCTGTACTCATAGATCCTTCTTTTCCTCCAGCTTTTGTTGGAACATCATAGTGAGTTTCTTGGATTAACATTTTGGAGATGGATGTATAATGTGTCGTTGGTTATTGAAGTTATATGGAAGCTTATGTATCCAAGATTGATTCAAATAATACAAGCAATTAGAGATGAGAAGAGAAGTATGGGTTGATATTGAGAAAATGAAGCTCTCACAGCTATCAATGAATAATCGAGTATCAGATGATTTCCGTGATTTGGGTCACCGTAGCGTACGTAGCCCCTCGTTTGAAGGTGGAAGGAAGACTGTACAAATTATATTTAATGATAATAATGATGATAATCATAATCATAATAATAATAATAATAATAATAATAATGAACCGTTTTTTCCAAGACCCGATACTTCCGAGTGTAAGGTTAAGGGGTTTTTAATCCATGTCATTGAATTTTATAATACAGCAATACCGGTACAATATCTATCTACTACTACTAAACTACCTAGTAGTCATGATGCGAGCAGCTGCAAATACACACATTTTCATTGATTGCCCTATCCTTTTATCATTTTGGCTTGCATGCATGCATATGAGAGAAGAAGTACAAATCTTTTAATAAACCTACCTGCGATAAGCATTTCACCCATCTATCACTCTACCTACCCATTCTCTCAATTCTCTAAATTCTCCCAATTCTCCCAATTCTCTAACTCAACATTCCTTTCAAGATAATCAATCATACCTACTTTACTTCCAATAACTATCTTCCGTTTCCCACGTTATTCTTTGAAGCTTCTATTTCAATCCCATATTCCAAAATCTTTATTACATCATCTTGTAATTAAAAAGGTTCTACGAGTATCAATCGAAGCTTTGGTACCTACCGAGTTAACAAATTTTACCTACCTCGAAACAGCTTCTCAAAAACTTCCACATCAACCATTTCCTCGGGTCTAAAACTCAATCCAACATTGCTGTTCACACCACAACGGTTTTCAGCACATAATATCATTGAGTTGGAAGCTTCTCAATCAATAAAGAACAATGTCTAGTGTTAAGACTAGACGACAAACAGCGGCCGCTTCTACATCATCAACTCCCACGCCCGCAGCTCGTGAACAAGTCATCATGAATGGCAATGGGAATGGTTCGGCACATAAGTCTGAAGAGGCTGTGTATGTTAAAGAGAACATCTTTCTCTTCTGGCCCAATGTTATCGGTAAGCTTCCTCAAATCTATCTGCAAACAGGATGGCGCATGCTAACCCTCCATAGGATACTTTCGAATCGTTCTCGCATTAGTATCTCTATACTACATGCCCCTTCATCCACGTACCTGTACTCTCCTCTACAGTATCTCCTGTCTTCTCGATGCTCTCGATGGATATGCTGCCCGCTACTTTGAACAATCTACAAAATTTGGTGCGGTCTTGGATATGGTGACCGATCGTTGTACCACCGCCTGTTTGCTGGTCTTCCTTTCTTCAGCCTGGCCTCGATGGGCTCTTCTTTTCCAAGGGCTCATCTCGTTGGATTTGGCTAGTCATTACATTCACATGTATGCGACTCTTGTGATGGGAGGAGGAGATACCAGTCACAAGCAAGTCGATAAATCTCGAAGTTGGATTTTGAACTTGTATTACACAAACAAGGTATGTGCATCTGTATATGGATCTCTCCTATTTAAACTAACAAAACATGATAGACTGTCCTCTTCCTCTTCTGTGCTCTCAACGAAGTTTTCTTCATCGCCCTCTACCTCCTTTCCTTCTCCTCTCCTCTGCTCTCCCCATCGCTCCTCCAAGTTACCAACAATGGCGAAGCAGCAAGCACACTTGTCCCTGGAAGCCCCTCCAATCCATCTGCCGCATCCCTCTTCACTAATCCCTACAGCGCTGGCGCATTGGAACTCGCACGCGCAAATAAGATGGATTCAACCTGGCCATGGATCATTGCCGGAATCTCATTCCCCATCATGGCAGGAAAACAGATCATCAATGTCGTACAATTGGTCAAAGCTAGTCGATGGTTGGCCGAGGGAGATATTCAAATGAGGAGAGCAGCTGGATTACCAAGACAGATAAAGGAGAAATGATTGACCTTGTGGCAGGTGATCTTTTTTTCTTTTCTCCATCTTTGTTAGATTTATTCTGTTCGAGTCTTTCCGACTCATTTGTGTATTGTTTGGACCTTTCAAGGTCTTCTTTGCACAAATCTACACTTCGCATGTGTAGTTGTATCAGATATTTTGGCTCATGTATAGTGCCGGGTTTTTGCATTCATTCATCTATTTGATTGACTGTTTGTTCATTCATTCGTTATATTTATTTTGATATCATACAAATAGGGAGCATAAGGTAGAAGAGGAAATGGCGTCGGGATTCATTTGCAGCCATCTAAGTCTTATATGATTGATAGGCCTGTGAAGTTGGGTCTGTAATGGGAATTGAATCATATTCAATATAATAATAATATTCAACTGATTTTGGATTGTTCAATGCATGTATGTACTTGCGTGTGAGAATAGGTATGGTGAATTCAGATATTCATGTGAAGTGATTGAAAATGTATGTATGTATGATTGTAGTAAAGTCAGGAAGGCGGGAAAAGAAATTGTGAGACATGCATGTGTGCATGCTCTAGGTGAATCAATTACTTGGGACTTGAGACTTGGAACTGTGGGCGTTGGAGTCTTGAATAATGAAGGGAATGAATGGAACGGATTGAAACGAAGCGATTGTGTGGAGTAGGTAGGTATCTACGTATGCAATATGGAGTATGGATGTATGAATGGATGGATGGATGGATGGATGGATTGTAAAGAAACGGTGAACGAACGGTATGTATGTAGGTATGTATGTGTAATGTTTATTGGTGTTTGGATGGATGGAGAATTTGGATGGAGAATTTGGATGGAGTCTGGACTTGAGATTGTGGTCGCGTGAGACTTTGGATGGGGATAGGGATAGGTATTAGATTCGATGGATTAAGGGAAGGAAGGAAGGATGGATGGATGGATGGATGGATGGAAGTAGATATGGGGTAGGTGGAGAAGAAGGTGTGAAAGAAGGTGTAGAAGTTGGTGTAGAAGAATGATTTTCGGATTTGATGTTTGATAATTGATGTGTGCTTATTGTATTGGAATGAGATGAGATGAGATGAGATGAGATGTTATATCTAGGTATAGAATAGATTGATAGATTCATGGATTGATAGAAGCGAACTACCACTACCTAGGTACACTCTACTAACAAAACTACCTAGTCCATGGACATACTAACAACTGACTAAACCGGATATCTGATTTGGGAAAGACGAGAAATGGAAGAATGGTAGCTAGTACATGGAAGAAAGAGATGGGTAGATAGGTAGATAGATATGTAGATATAGATGTAGATATATATATATATATA